>JYFJ02006814.1:0-17965 GCA_000934665.2 Catajapyx aquilonaris
GTGCGCACTGCCCCCTGAGGTCTTGTCTTCCCAGGATCTCCCTCACCAGGAGAGCCACTGCCTCCTCCTCTTCCCGATGCTCTTCCCTCAGGACCACGCTGCTCTTCATTCCCCCCAAACCAAGGTTGATCAGGACTAGCCCCACAAACACGCGTGCAGTCGCCCCCATGTTGTGTCTCATACTAAACCTTTCTGTGCCCCAACTATCATGAAATCCACGTCGCACTGCAAATTACAGTACATTACAGGTACGTGTGGAAACATGCCTGAGAGGTACTTGGAACACGATAATTGGCATATACTGTGGTCGGAGATTGCGCCATTTTCAGTAAGGACACGCAGTGCCTAAGAGGTGTAGTTGTAGTAGAGCATACCTGAAATACCGAAATTGGCATATCTCGTATTGTGGCCACAGATTCCGTAATGGATATTGTGAATAATTCAATTCATAACACGTAGTGGATTGCGACACAAAGAGACCTCCTGTGGTAATATGAAATTATTACAAAGGATTCCTACTTTCAGAATTTCGACATCTGATATTTGCAAAGCCAACCAAATACACGTATGAAAAATTTATTTTAGGTTCCCTTTTACAACGTACCGTATAGCAGAAACCATTTAAGCACGTACAAGGCAAAGCCAAATAATTAGCAACAGACCCTTTTTGTGCAAGGTCAAAGTCTTGTGGTTTTAACATTTGGACATTTACAATGATAGAAATGTTCCAACTCTGATCTGTTCCATCTCTGCCTCTGTCCATGTCCAACGGAGGAATGCTGGAACCTGGAATGTGTTGAGTGTCCAGGAACTGAAGGACTATCTACAGAAAGCTTGTTCCTGACAGACTATGACGACGAAGAAGTGTCATTTGATGAGTGGGAGCATAATGACCTAATGTCCTAATCAATAGAACTTCATCAGTTGGTTCTTTTGTAGACAATGAACTTGTCCACTGGACTAAGAGAGGAATAACTCACGAACATGTATAGCCTACACGTACGATTCAGCGAGAGGTTGTACTGAAAGTCTATATGTTTCATTTGCCCACAAAAATTTGTTTGCAAAGGAAAAAAATTGCGAAAATGTCGTAAAACAGCATTTTCGCAAATTTTTTCCGCGGTTGCTAATTATACATTCGCAATTATTTTATATCGAAAATCCAGACCTACGTAGGCAGTTGCTCCATTCCAAATTTGGGTTTTGTGTAACGTACGATATGGTACACGCGTCCAAAGTTGAGAAAAAATTAACTTCGAGAAATATCAGATTTGGTACCCCTGCGGTTATGATTTTTTTCAGGGCAAATAAAAAATGACACTGAAAAATATCCAGTGTCATTCGTCATCACTTCGAGAGCGGTACTTCGTGTAATTTATTCGTAATAATCGGAGACCAAGCCCTGACAGCCTCTGCCTGATTTGAAATGGAACCACCCAGCAGCGTATTGGACATGCAAATATTCCCTAAGGCACATCTGAATGTAAGACTCGTGGGAAAATGTCATGGTAGAGCAGTTTTACTCTTTTTATGACATTTACGTCATTACATTTTCTGCTCTAAATAAAATGTATGATTTGATCCATGTATATTTGGCAGTACTTACCACAAATTGCAATCTACACAAGTTTGCAAATAGCATTTCCAACTGAACTAATTACAAATGTGATTAATCTTTACTTATTATATTTCTGGTTTGGTTCACCACAAAGTGAACAGAAAAGGACGCCATCTTTAGGGGAAAAGATGTTATCAGCAAACTTGGTACTAGTTTTTTTTTGCAGTCACAACTTATGAGTCACGAAGTAGTTTCCTTCAGGAAAACAGGCTTTTATAGCAGTAGCATTGAGTATTCTCTGGCCAGTTGATACAGGAAAAGATGCTGCTCCTTCGAATCAGTGTTCTGCACATGTTTTACATCGCAGGTACGTTTGTAAGCTATACATTTTGATCGAAATTAATATTGAAAAAATTACTGTTTTTTTTCCAGCGGCATGTCCTATGGGATGGATCAGTAATGGAAATGACTGTTATTACATATCGGATTACAAGGAGACATGGTACATGGCAAGGAAAGCGTGCGAGAGAGTTGGAAGTGACATGGCCAGCTTTCGTAATTTGGAGGAACAAAATGTGATATCAAGTAAGAAAAATTGACACACCCAAAATGTCATCAGCTGGGTATAGTATAAAAGGGAAAAGTTTGTTCGTTTGTTAATAAGCCATTTTCTACAGTATATGATGAGTTAATTGCTGTAATAATTAATACTCAGAAAAGCTTCATGGAGAGTTGTGGACTGGTCTAAACAGCCATGCAAGAGTAGGCGTCTGGGTTTGGAGCGACGGAAGCGACGCCGGGTTTCTGCCCTGGGGAGAAGGTGAACCGAACTTGTTGGACACCGAAAGATGCGCAGAAATCACAGCCGTTGGTGAAGGTGACAGTGTGAGAGCAGCACTCAACAATCTTCCTTGCACTGCGACCAGGAACTTCGCCTGCATGATGCCTTCTCGTACGACATAAATATACACTTTGTAGTTGTATAAGTGCAATTATTTTTGAAGCTGAATTTTTTAAAAAAAAGTTTCATGTATGGAAGGATGGAATCAGAGACGAGGGTTTTGCTACTACGAATCTGACTTTAGAGACACTTGGTTGAACAGCCGGATATTCTGCAGAAGAATGCATAGGACAGCAGATCTCATAAGCATTCACTCAGAAGATGACGTCTCATACTTCACAGGTGTGTGGACTTATTAAATATTATTTTAATTGCCAAATTTTTTAGCGAAATTACATAATTCGTTATGGATCGGTCTTCGTCGCAAATCAATCGACTGGACATGGTCGGACGAAAGTGGATTGGATTTTACTAATTGGGGTCCAGCCGAACCGAGTACTGAAGATGACGAAAAGTGTGTCGAGATGTTTCACAACAACAACTGGAATAACCTAAACTGCGATCGGAAACGACATTTTGTGTGCAAACTCACACGAGCTCCAGGTATTATATTTAGTCAGCATACAAAATATAATATTAGATATCAATAATATTCTGACAACCCCACAGATCCAGATAGTCTAGCACCCAGANAGATCCAGATAGTCTAGCACCCAGAGTCGGGATCAATTTGCAATGTCCACCACTATCATCTGATCCAAATATCAAGACAGTTTGCTTCACACCTGCTCCTGAAACTGAAGTGTCATGCCATCAACCAATGAACATTGGAATCCGGGCCATCAACCGCTGCCCGGATCTGTACTCTCCGGATGACCCTTCACTGTCCAGAATAGAGTGCAGCTCCTCAGGAAGCTGGGCACCACCTGGACAATTCAAGTGCTCACCAGGTTGGTATAGTCTTCGATATTAAATTGTAGCCGTACTTTCCAGTGATTATCTTGCAGAGTGTGGGGTTGCATCAACAGCAGCTGATCAGACCAGGTACATAACAGGTGGAAGACCAGCAGTGGCTGGACACTGGCCATGGCACGCTGCATTGTACGAAAGAAAAGGTGATGACTGGAAGTACTACTGCGGAGGGACACTAATATCCGAAAGAGCCATCTTGACAGGTAAAGGGAGCTAAACCCATGATTTCAATCGCGGGTGATCTTTACTACGCAACGAAAGTGTGCGTCCGAATGCATCTCGCCGTGGAAAAGCCACAATAACGTTAGACCGAACGTTATTGTGGCTTTGCCACTTCGCCGCGTAGTAAAGATCTTCCGATTTTCAGTTGGTAAAACGATGGCTTGTAATTTCCAGCTGCCCACTGCGCTGTTGTAGGAAGGACTGTTGAACCTCGAAGGACCGAAAGTGTGATGGTCGCTCTCGGAAAGTATTACAGGAAATCGGACGTTGTCGAAAATACAGTACAGTTTATGGAGGTGCGATAAGCCATATTGTGCCTTATCCTAACGTAGCCTCTATAAGAAGAGGCTACCTTTTTCCTCGCGAGTCTCTTGGAGGCTAATTTTAGCTTCAGATCTGCTACCTTACTCCTCTTTTTAAAAAAGTGATTATACCACCGCTTTTCAGGTGGAAAGAATCGTGGTGTACGAGTCGTACAACCCAGCCAATTTGGACTCAGACATTGCTATAGTGGTTATGAAGAAAATGGCACGAATTACTCCAAGTGTACGTCCAGCTTGTTATCCGCATGAAAGAGGAACTAGAGAAGAGGAAGAAGTGCTTCAACCTGGATCTCTAGGAGTGGTCAGTTTGTTAGAGGATATTTTCACAACATTTATTTATTTTTATACATATTTTAATATTTTAGCTGGTAGGATGGGGCAAAAAGGAAGATGGCGAATTGGCAGACGAATTGCAAATGGCAAGACTGCCGTACGTTCATGCCAAGCAATGTTTGGAGGCACTTGCAGGTGCTTGGAGTTCGTACGTGCGAGAATCAAACTTTTGCGTCGGTTTTGGAAATGGTAATTGCACATTTTGTGTGAAAGTATAAATTCAAATTATTTATTAAACTTTTTCTGTGCAGGAACCAACTCCTGTAGTGGAGACAGTGGAAGTGGGATGGTGTTTCCAGTTGGTACAGGCAAAAACCGTCGTTACTACCTCTTCGGACTGTCCAGCTTCGGACTGAAAGAATCTCTGTACGATCCTTGCGATCCGACAAAATTCACTTTTTTCACTAGAGTCAGCGTGTTTTCACATTGGATCGTTCGAACTCTGGACTCAATCACAAACAAGAAATAAATTTTTACGAAAAAAATGTGTCATTTGCAAGTGTTTAAAAAAATCGATATGTACTTTAAAATATTTACAGTATACCATTTTAAAATATTGGTCATGCCAAAGTGCAGGTCGATTTTTGATGAGAATTTAATGAAATATGCATTAAATTTTCTTGTAGGCCTAATTATTCCAATTTTTTATCTCTCATAATAATTATTATCAGGCTTGTGCTACAAACTTCCTGTTACTCTAAGTACTTGCGGTTATAAACTTTGTTATATCATAAGTGGATGTGGTCTACACTTATGATTCAAATGGTGTATACCACATTGTACACTCATGTTACAATAATAATTACCATGGTCTCATATGTGGAACATAATCGTGTGACGATTGACATTTTTATGAACTTGTTACAAATATGACCAAACAGGATGGTTGGTGTGAACTTCTTGCGCTAAAAATAATTTACGATAAAAGTGACTAATTGCAGCCCAGCTGACGTCAGTAAATAGTCATCATGGTCATTATAATTTCTAACTAATTTTTAATGCGAAAATCAAGGCCAGAATGAGAATTAAGTGGAAGGGTTGGAAATAATAAGCTAAGTTTTATTCTCATTGTTGACAGTGTTTAAACCAGGCCTCTTGTTCAGACCTAAGAAAAAACCTAGCAATAAATTACAGGTTGTCCACAGCGCAGTAAAAATTGTTCTGCGAAATATTACGCAACAAAAATAGCGTACCAATGAACCATCTGTGCACAAAAAAAAATTGAAGAAAAGGAAAACCGGATTTCTAGTGTGCTTAATGAGGCCGTCAGTTGAAGAAGTGACTTGTTGGGAGAGGAAGCACAATGCTGTGTCTGCTGATTCTACTTACTCTTTACGCACAAGGTAATGTTTTTTTCGTAATGAATTGTGTACATATATAGGTGGGTACATACGCTAATTATTGTTTGTAGGCGTTGATTCCACTACTGGATGTCCTAAAGGATGGATGCAGCATAGACACTTGTGTTTTTACACCTCGACATACAAGGATACTTGGGAAAACGCGAAACAGGCGTGCAGGAATGCTGATTCTCGAGCGGACCTTGCAAGTTTTCACAACGAACAGGAACATAGCCTTTTGACAAGTAAGTTAAGATGAGTTATTTTTAAAAATATGTCAAAGTCAGTTCTAAGGCAATAGGATTCATCTTTGTTCCTCAGCAAAAATGTTTTGGGATCTGTGGATTGGATTGAACAATTTTGATAACAAGGACGTGTGGGTTTGGACTGATGGAACCGATACTTCCAATCTTCTTTGGGACAAAGACGAACCGAACAAACTGGAGGAAGAAAGATGTGGAGAGGTTGTGATCAGAGTTGTGGATGAAGAAAAGGACAGAGGAACGCTAAACAATTTGGCCTGCAGTATCAAGCTCAACTTTGCTTGCATGATGAGAACAGGTGTGAATAATTACATTCCTAATATATTAACGAATTCTGTTTAACTTAAAGCCCACTTTTCAGGTACGTGCTTGGAAGGTTGGATGAAAAGATTCGGCGCTTGTTATTACATTTCTGATCATAAGGACACTTGGGAAAACAGCAGGAAATTCTGCAGGAACCTTCATCCATCGTCAGATCTTATGAGTGTTCATAGTCAAGAAGAAATTGATTTTTTGCTTGGTAACTACTTTTTGCGGCTAGGGCGTCTTTTACGCATAAATAATTATTGCGTACTTGTACAGAGAGGATGCACTGGCGAGCCTGGATGGGACTGCGGTTATCCGGTGGACAGTGGACATGGACTGACCAAAGTCCAGTGGACTATGTCCATTGGAAAGAAGGAGAACCGAATTTACTGGAGTACGAACATTGTGGCGAAATATTTCATGACAATAGCTGGAACAATGCTAAATGCCATCATAAGAAACAATTCTTCTGCAAAATCGACCTTCAACGTAAGTTACATTGTTAGTTGAAGAGTTACAGTACTAACTAGTAAACTTTACAGCCCCAGTAACAACCGGCAAGAAATGCCCTCCAATAACCCCTGACCCGACCTTCACATCAAAGTGCTTCACACCTTACCCGGAACAACAGGTTCCGTGTGACCAGCCGGTTAATACTGGAGTTAGGGCTATTCACCAATGCACAGACGTATTGTACGCACCAACAGAAGAATCGTCCAATAGACAACAATGCACCAATGACGGAACTTGGTCTGGAAACTTCAAGTGCACCCCAGGTTAGTTAACCTAATCTAACGTAATGTAGCGAAAAGCAACGCAAGGCAAGGCAACGCAACCTAACCCAGCGTAGCAAAACGCAACGCAATGTAACCCAACGAAACGTAGTGAAACGCAACGCAACGAAACGTAGCGTAGCAAAACGCAACGTAACCCAACGAAACGTAGTGAAACGCAACGCAACGTAAGCTAACGTAGCGTAGCAAAACGAAACGTAACCCAACGAAACGTAGGGAAACGCAACGCAACGTAACCTAACGTAACGTAGCGTAGCAAAACGAAACGTAACCCAACGAAACGTAGTGAAACGCAACGTAACCTAACGTAACGTAGCATAGCAAAACGCAACGCAACGTAACCCAACGAAACGTAGTGAAACGCAACGCAACGTAAGCTAACGTAACGTAGCGTAGCAAAACGAAACGTAGTGAAACGCGACGAAACGTAACCTAACGTAACGTAGCGTAACCTACCAGTTAGTTCTTAACGCCCGATTAAACTGTAGTTAAGGATTCTTCTTACAGAGTGTGGAGTGCCGTCTTCAATTTCTGGCCAAACCAACTTCATAGTCGGAGGAAAACCGGCCAGTTCCGGTCAGTGGCCATGGCACGCGGCCATGTACGAAAAGAAACGTGGAGACTGGTCTTATTTCTGCGGAGGATCGCTCATTTCCAACACAGTCATCTTGACAGGTGAGCATCATAGCCTTTGTTTGTCCGATCAGGTAGTACCACTACCTCTCGCATGACCTCAGTGGCAGCAGTATTCAGAGAGAGATGTTGCGCCATCTATCGGCGAGTTATGGTACCACATGGACAGTCTCGGGCCCTGTTCACTCTAGTAAGAGTTGATTGGACGTTATATTAGTTTTTAAAACTATTTCAGCTGCCCATTGCGCTGTGAAGGGTCGAGGTGTGGAGCCCAGGCCATCTCAAGACGTCATGGTTGGATTAGGAAAGCATTTTAGGGAGTATAATGCTGATGGCTCATCCGCTCAGCTTATTCAGGTTCGCTTTTAAGTTTTAAGTCATAATTGCGGTGTATTAAACATGCATAAAACAGGTGGAGCGAATTGTGGTGTACGAATACTACAATCCTACAAGTTTCGATTCGGACATTGCCATTTTGATATTGAAGCAGCCTGCACAGATCACACCTGGAGTACGCCCAGTTTGTTTTCCTTTGGGAAGAGGAACCAGCCAGGAGGAACAGGCATTGAAACCTGATTCAATTGGAGTGGTCAGTACAGTTGTATGACCTCTCAGAGAGCAATGACGATGACACTTTGTTCATTTCAGCTGGTAGGATGGGGCAAGACTGAGAGCGGAGAATTGGCAAACGAATTGCAAATGGCACAGCTTCCATATGTGCATCCTCAGGAGTGCTTGAATTCGTTGGAAGGAGTGCACAAGACGTATGTTAGAGAATCTAACTTCTGCGTCGGATACAAAAATGGTAATGTACTCTATGGGTTTTTAAAAATGTTTCGGACTAACATTTATTGTGTTGTGTTTACAGGAACTCGCACAAATTCGTGCACTGGTGACAGCGGAAGTGGAATGGTGTTTCCGGTTGGATCCGGATCTAAGAAGCGCTACTATCTGTACGGAATCACAAGTTTTGGTCTCAAGAAAAGTCTGTACGATCCTTGCGATCCAACAATGTTCACATTCTTTACACGTGTTAGCGTCTTCTCTCACTGGATTGTCAGAATGATCAGCAATATAAATTAATTTTTTCCCACCAATTGTCGTTACCTAAATAAATTAAATCGTTACGATTTCAGTTGCCAGAAACTTTACGTCTCCGATAGTACTGGTATTGCAGGTAAGTGTAAATATTTGTGAATAATAATAATAATTATTATTACAATGGTACTGCGTGCATTGCATGTCAAACAGGACGTTCACCTCCGCTCAATTTTTGCATGACAAAGTACAATCCACGCTAGAATAAATTATTGCCATTTATCATACGGAGGCGCATCTTCACTTTTATCACCTTGCAATTAAATAATGTTGACCAAAGAAAAACATGTTTTTATCCTGTGTTATATAACTTGGCATTGAATCTTTCTTTCTTATCAGGGATTTTTTTTCGTCAAATAATTTGCATTAAATGTGAGGATTGATTGATTTTTTTATTAGCCGTCACGTGAATTCGTCATTTTTCTGGCTACAACGTCACGCGGTATTGTACAGTATATTTTTATTGATATTTCTTTTCCCAAGTAACCGTGCACTGTTGTAATCAGCAGTTCATATCACGTAGGGCTCCCCACAACATTAATTTCCTCGAACCACGATCCGATACTGGTTTGGCAAATGACGTATATGACGCTCTAGGGAATGGTTGATTTTTTTTTTTTTGCACGAGGAAACGGCGAAGAGACCTTGAGACGAACCAAGAGCCGGCAAAAAGGTGGTCAGGTAGTTTTCCCCAGCTAAATACTTACAATCAGTAGTGCGTACAAGACTGAGACAATCATCGTCTAACATAAACATCAAAAGCCTGGAGGCTGTTAGTTAATTACTCCACATGGCAGTCTCATTAATATGCATATCAGCCGTTGTTTTGGGAGCAATGTGCATTGCAGGTAAGCACAAAAATTATTCACTTTTCAATACCTGTAGTAAGTACAACCTTGGTTTGTTTACGAGAGGATCTTTGTAGACTTATAATACGGTTATAAATTAATGAGGATTTTGCAAAAATATTAAATGGTCTTACATGACAAGCAAACCTTGGTTGGTTGCAATACTGAAATGTCCTTCAAAAGTTCAGCAACGTTCAACAACCTCATGTGATGCGGATGTGGCTATTTTTTATGTACAGTATATTGAGAAGCAAGCACGTCAAGTACTGTACGTGCTTTACTGTGTAGTAAAATTGAATGCTTGTTTGTATTAAAAAATCAGCTTGTAAACTGTTGATTTGCATTATTTTGGCCTTAAAAAAGCTAATGATTAATAAGCAATATTTTTTTGCTTAGCATGTACGCAAGTACTGTCTTTGATTTTACTTGGTCTTTTTCACTTGTATGCCGACGATACATTTGTACAAAATGAACTATTAAAATACGTCGATTTCTTTTTGCACAGGTGCCCAGGAATGTCCGCCACACTGGAAAAAATATGGCGATGCTTGCTACCACACATTTGATTACAGAGACACATGGGACAATGCACAAAGAACATGCAAAAGCATAGATCCTCGAGCAGATCTGGCCAGTGTTCATAGCACAGAAGAACAAGAAGTGCTCACCAGTAAGAGACATTTTCCATCACAGAAATACACACGGTATTAAACTGACAAAATTTTTCAGAGTTGATGTTTTGGCAGTTGTGGATCGGTCTGAACGATTTTGAGGAAGAAAACGTGTGGAAATGGAACGATGGTACTGAAGGAGGTGTTTTGAACTGGAAGGAAGGAGAACCCAATCTGCTGGGGGAAGAAAAATGTGGAGAACTGGTTCTGGGATATGTGGATTGGAAAACCGAAACTGTGACTTTGAACAACAACAATTGCGCCAGTTGGAAAAACTTTGCATGCAAATTGGAGTCGCGTAAGTTTGATTATCTCTTCTGTTGATAACCTATGGAATAAAATGAACATGTTACACACCACAGTGAATTGCCCCGAGGGTTGGGAATTCCGACAAGGCTACTGCTACTTCTTATCTGACTTCAAGAAAAGCTGGGACGACAGCAGGAAGTATTGCAAATCTGTGGACCCGAAGGCCGATTTGGTCAGCCTCAGAAACGAAGCAGAAGCGACGTTCCTCAGAGGTAAGATCAGATTCACATTTTTAAAATGGTTATGATATTATTGACATGTACTGTTGCAGACAAAATGCATTGGCAAACGTGGATTGGAGGGTACCTTCCGACCAACGAAGCCAACTGGCAATGGAGTGATAAAAGTTACTTCAACTACCAGGCATGGGACAAAGACGAGCCAAACAAGCTGGAGCAAGAGAGATGTGTAGAGCTGATCATCTCAAACAAATGGAACAACTTAGATTGCAGCTGGGAAAGACATTTCACATGCAAAATCAGCCTGAGACGTATATAACACACTTTAAACCGCATTATAGGCTGTTTTATAATTAGTACGTATTTTTAATTGTCAGAAAATCCGTGTCCTAATTACGAGGGATGGCAGTTACATGGCGACACATGCTACTTCCAGTCAAGGTACAAGACAGATTGGAGTTCTGCTCGAAGAGAATGCAAAGACATGGATCCAAGAGCTGATCTTGCAAGTGTTCTATCAGCTGAGGAACACACTGTTCTCACCAGTAGGTTGATGTAATTTATTCCCCTGTTGGCTTTCTCAATAATCTTGATAATTAATAATTTTCAGGAACAATGCACTGGGAGTTGTGGATCGGTTTGAACGCAAAGATCTCTGAGGATCAGTACATCTGGAGCGACGGAACACCAGTTGACTACTTGGTATGGCGAGAAGGCGAACCAAATATGCTGAGCGACGAACGTTGCGTCGAAATGATCGTTTCGCCCGTTAAACTAAGCGACGGAAACGACACCGCGACCTGGAACAACAACAACTGCAACGTCAAACGACATTTTGCGTGCAAACTTAGAGCGGGTATGAATTTGTTGGTGCTTTATCCGCGGTTGATCTTTACTACGCGACGAAATGGCTGGAGTCTGGACGTCAACGAACGTTATTGTGGCTTTTCCACGGCGCGATGCATGCGGACGAGGGTTTCCGCTTCGGCGCTGCTGTAGTGCCACACTACAGCAGCGCCGAAGCGGCAACCCCTCGCGGGAGAGCGCGTCCGAATGCATCGCACCGTGGAAAAGCCACAATAACGTTCGTTGACGTCCAGACTCCAGCCATTTCGTCGCGTACAATTTTTTCTCATAACGTGTTCAATTTTTCAGCCATTTGTCCCAACAGATGGGACAGTTTTAACGGGTTTTGTTACTTCGTGTCCAACTACAAGGAGACGTGGGATCAAGCCCAGTCTGCTTGCAAGTCTCTGCACAAAAATGCGGATATGGCCAGTATTCATAGCAAGGAGGAATTTCAGTACTTTTTAAGTACGGCCCTGTTGTTACTGTACTTACTCGATGGATTTATTTTTTTGAATAATTTTTTGGGATTGTAATTACCAGGCAGGATGTTTACAAGAGCTTGGATTGGATTGAATTCCATATCTGAAACGAACAACTGGCAGTGGAGCGACAGAAGCCCTGTGACTTACACATTCTGGAGGAAAGACGAGCCCAACAGTGTGAACACCGAGAGATGCACCGAGGTTCTGTGGGCCGATAACTGGAACAACAATGCATGCAGCGAACGATACAACTTCTTCTGCAAACTCAACATCAAAGGTAATATCCATTCGACTGCATTGTTGAAAAAAGGGTGGCTTATATACCCTATTGGCGTTTCAGAGACGACCGCACCATTGTTGCCTCCTGAAGTGACAACAAGTGTGATGAAATGTCCTGCAGTGATCCCCAAACCGGGCGTGTTGACCACATGTTTCGCACCCATATCAGAGGACGTGGTACCCTGCGACCAACCAGTGTACGCCAACTACAAGATCAAGTACGAGTGTGCTCAATTCTACAGACCCACAGGATCTCTTCCTATTGTACTCTCTCGGTGCAAGCCAGACGGAACATGGGCTCTCAAAAGGCCTTTCGAATGCACTCCGAGTAAGTCATATACCGATTCGTACATGAATATTTTTTAATGCGATAATGTCTCGTTGCAGTATGTGGTACACCTACAAGTGCAGAAGGACAGACCAGCTTCATAGCTGGAGGTACACCAACCAAAGAAGGAGCCTGGCCATGGCACGTTGGGTTGTACGAAAGCAACGGAACAGACTGGAACTACTTCTGTGGCGGTACATTAATTTCAGAAAGGGCAATCCTCACAGGTCAGTCCGATCATATTGCTGGCAACGATTTTTTTTTAAATATATTAAAAACACAGTGCTGATTGTTTTCTATTAATAGCTGGTCACTGTGTCAACACGGCGCAGGACAGGATAGAGAAACGAGAAGCCAGCTCGATCATGATCGGACTTGGAAAATACTTCAGGGAGTACATATCAGTTGACAGAAGAGCCCAGTTTTCTCCTGTGAGTTTATTCGTCAATTCATTATTTTTTTGTTTAAGAAAACACATTTTTAAATATCAAATTATGATGTTTTACAGGCGGAGAGAATTATCCTGCACTCAAACTTCAAGCCATACAATCTGGAATCAGACATCGCAATAATTATTCTGAAGACTCCTGCATACATCAATGCTTATGTCAGGCCAGTGTGTTATCCTGGTAACACAGGTACCCTGGACCTTGATGTAAGGCTAGAGGCTGGTACTCTTGGCGTGGTAAGTGTGTCGCTTGGGGGGACACGTATAAACATCAGAATTGTTAACACGACACACGTAAGCACAACTCCTGTCAGCACATCATATGTAAACACAACACATGTTAGTACAACTCCTGTAAGCACATATGTAAACACAACACATGTAAACAAGGCACAAGAAGCACCATAAAATTACATATAGATTATAGTTATTGAGCAGATAAAATAAAATAAAAAAATAATCAAGTTAAATGGTGTGAACATTTTTTTTTTGTGCGTGATAGTTGGTTGGATGGGGATATACTGAAGAAGGGAAGCTGTCAGAGGAGCTGAAGATGGCTGAACTGCCAGTGGTGGACAACGACACTTGTCTGGCCGATTTGGACGAAGGAAGAAAGAACTTTTTGAAAGAGGACAACTACTGCGTCGGATTCAAAAATGGTAAATGACACACCAAAAATAAGGAAACATTATTGGTGGTTTTTATGTCGCAAACAAAAATTTTCATTTTGATTGAAGCTGAGTAATTAGAATGTACTAGAAAATGGAAACTTTGCCTCTCCAGACTGTGAACGTACTACCATATGTTTCACATAGATGGCGCACTACTGATGACTCACCGCGGACAAACATATTTGTTTGTGACATAATTACACTAATTTTTTCCCCGTTGTAGCTGTACTTAGTTGCCGGCGGTAAGTGGTAATTCAAAAGCATTATTCCTCATCAGGTACCAATTCGTGCAACGGTGACAGCGGAAGTGGAATGGTGTTTTCGGTGGACCACGGGAATGGCAGACGGTATTTCATACAAGGAGTGGTCAGTTTCGGTGTGGTACAAGATGGAACCTTAATTTGCGACCCGACACATTACAGCTTCTTCACAAGGGTGGAGCATTTTGCACAGTGGATTGTCATCACTTTATCTGAATACGAGTATTAAGTTCTGCATTATTTTGTTGTGCAAAGATTATAATAAAACTTAATGCATTTAGCTTTATTTATTAATGTGATCATATCTGAAATCATAATTCATATTGTGATTATTGTCTACTCTCCCCCTCGAGTGTCCACCTAGTATCATAAGCCTCTCACAGATGGCGCATCCACCCTCTCTGAACACTCCTCCCACTCAGGGGAGTGCGACGAGTAAAGGTACTACCAGCTAGGACAAACATCAGATGGGAAAGACTCCAGTCAGTTAGTATAGTAAGGGTAAGCTAACTTATGAGATTTGGGAGGTGGCTTGTGCCATTGGCAACCATAATTAGCCCCACACTCTGCTGAGTTAGCTTACCCCTACTATAGTAGGATTCTGCGAACTGTTAGTTCTGATTAAAACAATCTTATATACGTTTATAATCAGGTTTCACACACAACTTGTTTGAATATCAAGTACACAATGCATTACACTTTCTGAGAAATGTGTGGCTTTGAATTTACTACTCGTATAATATGGCGTGCACAATAGTATAATGAACATTCATGCTTCAAGGGCAACGCGCAACATATTGCGAAGGTTAGTTTCTGAGATGCGGATTTTCAGGTTACGTGACTCCATGGCTATATCTATTCACTGTTATCTGGACCTACAGAATTACTACTGAGGATTACCATTCCTGCTGAACCACGAAGGTTAATAGCACTGTAACCCAGTGGTGTCATTAACCTCATGAATTATTCAGTTATTTGACAGATTGGCATGCAAAAGTAATGTTTAGAATCTGACAAACTGCCATGCAGTTAAATAATAAATAATGCATAATAACGATGATGCAAAAGTAAAATATCAGCTTTCCATATTATTAACTTATGTGAAAGAAATAAAAATATCATACCCTACACTACAGGACTTTAGTGTTTGTTGGAATATAATGTGTGTACACACCTGCGCAGTTTTCCTTACTCCTGCGATAATAATTTTTGGACACATGCTATTGTGCAATATGTGAGAATTACTTAGCCACCTGCGCTGCATATTAACTATGAATCTAGGCAATGTCAGCATGCATGTTGGCCCTTGCCCTGTTGGGTGCCTTACATTTTTTTGTCAGTGAAACTTGAAGGTCAGGAAGAGCAGAAAAACTGGTATATCCTGAAGGCATGGCCATGTTAGCTAAGAGCCAAGGAGACTGCTACACTGAACACAAATGCAGCGTGCGAGCAACATTATCAAAATTTCAGGCCAAATGTGCACCATTATAGCCTTCATTGTGGTGTTGTCTTTCAGCGCACCAGGTAAGTACGCATGTACCAGTTTTGGTCATTAGGTTATTATTGGGTATTATTATTGCAGGTATCCTGGACGCCCAAAGCAACACACGTCGTACGACCACAACGACGTACAGGCCTGTCTTCACCACCACCACCAATCCAACGACATATAACCCAAGAGTGCAGCCAAGCACTGGCAACACTTATTACAACATGTGTCCTCCAATCAGACCCAAACAAGGTGTGACCGTCAGTTGCTACAGGCCTGAAACCCAAGAAACAATGTCATGCGATCGGTTGGTCAACCCAGGGGTCGAGGTCAGGTACGGTTGCGACGAATTCCATACACCATCAGGACGTTTTCCAGCCGCATTTTCAACCTGCACAAGAGATGGGAAGTGGACATCAGAGAGGGCACTCACTTGTAATCCAAGTAAGTCATGTCCAGTGTGTTTTTCAGGGGGTGTTAAGGCAGTTTGGTGATTTTTTTAAAAATAGGATGTGGGCTAACGAGCAGACAGAGCCTCGTGGTTTCATTTGTGAATCGGAAGGAGCCTAGTCAGCAACATGGTGAATGGCCATGGCATGCTGCTCTTTTTACTAGAGAGGGTTCAGCTTGGGAGTATCACTGTGGAGGAACGCTCATTTCAGAAAGGGCTGTTTTGACAGGTATATTTAATTATTGTTATTCACACGGCTTGACCTTAACACGATTAATTTCTTGAAGCTGCTCAATGCGTGACAAACACCACTGGGACACGCACTCCAATGGACACCCGCAACATGGTGGTCGCTTTGGGAAAGCAGGAAAGCAAGTACACAGACGAAAATGGAATGTCGCAGTTGATTGAGGCAAGTGCACACCGGACATACTTGCAGGATTATCCTGACAAAAATAATTGTTGTTTCAGCCTAAATCATTTTACATCGCTTCGGAATACAAGACCTTCCCGCTTCAGAATGACTTGGCGATCATAACGCTGAAGGCTCCTGCTCGAATATCAGAGAACATACGTCCAGCTTGTTTTCCATTGGACTATGAAGAGGATGAACTGATTGCCAACTCATATGGCGTGGTAACATTTTATTCATCGTGACTATAATGGCAATAAATTTGCATCAAAAATGTCTTTCAGGTTACAGGCTGGGGAGTGACTGAATCAGGAAAGTTGTCCGAAAGCAGACAGGTGGTCAGAGTACCTGTGATAAATGAAACATCTTGTGCTGATCACTTGAGAGAGATCAATCAAGACTACAGGGAGAGTGGGTTTTACTGTGCTGGAATTGACAATGGTGAGCCTTGCTTGATTTTTTATGGTTTTTGTATGTTATTATTTTATTATTTTGCAGGGACGAATGTGTGCGCGGGACATGGAGGAGGAGGAATGGTTTTTCCTGAGGATTCGCAAAGCGGGCCTGTTTATTACGTGAGGGGAGTTGCAAGTTTTGGCATAACCAAAGGAGGGCCGAACAAGTGTTTCCCTAGTTACTTCACTCGTGTTAGCAAATTCTCGCTCTGGATTGTGCGAATCTTGTCTCGAATAGAGAAAGAGTAGGCGATGCTTGTTATGCATGCAGAGTATGTTATTATTTTGCGCAATGTGCTTCAATCTATGTCAACCGTTTTGTAACTGCACGTGTGAGTGACATTTCCAGTAAATATTTGTCAGCAACTTTAAGTTTGAATACAATAATAATATTTTTTTGAAGACTTTTATTTTGCAATTAGTTCACTGTACTCTTCATATATTCATTTACTTTACACAAGTGACGCTCTCATTTGCATAATTTGCACTTATACTGTGCATAAATATATATGGTAACGAGTACAATGAACACGTGCAGAATTCTAGAGTTATATAACGTCATCTTTTCTGCTGATAATTATTCCCAAGCAAGGTGACGTCATGATAAGATGCAACAGCCTTATTTGAAGGGTGACGATGCTACATTAACACCTGTATTCAAGGCTTGAATTTTTGTTATCAAAGGAGGTAGATAATTTATTATGTTCAGGTACGGGTACTGGAAAGTTTGTATATTTCCAAAACGGAGAGTTATTGTTGTGTTTACAGTCATAACAGCTACAGTAACACCGGTGGAGAGTGGACGGAGATCAATAATTATTCCAAGCCTCTCCCTTGCAAAATTCGGATATCGGAATGATCGGGAGATTTGATAGATATCGAAAACAGTTGCTCACGTTTCACAACACTCCAAATTAATTATTGCGCACATTATAGTCTCTTGCATCGCAATCCACTATATCTTATGGATTGAATTATTCACAATATCCATTCAGCAATCTGTGGCCACGCCACAGCTGTGGCCAGAGATTCCGAAATTTATATTGTGAATAATCAGACAGGCTAGAGAGTCCGGCAAGGACGGACGTTTGCGCGTTTCGCTTCTCCCCTCCGCTGGTTAAATTGGCAACATGGCGACCTGTGCAGAAATC
>JYFJ02006815.1:0-17962 GCA_000934665.2 Catajapyx aquilonaris
TCATTAACTGTGAGTTGTACTCCCACTTTACAAATTAACATAACATTCTTCTGAGCGAGAACCTCGACCGTTATACACCTTATTCATGCCATAACTTCGTACACACAGGCCCTTCATTTGTTTTCAAAGCAATCTCAATCGTTAAACCTCTCCTGCCAACAAGTGTGGCCAGCCTAATCAAAGTGCACGGCACTGATCGGTCCACGTGGGTGTCTGCTCTGCTCGAAGTGATCGAACCAGATCAGTTGCCAGCCTATTGGGGTGGGTCACAGGTTGACCCAAAAGACGGTGACCCCAGATGTCCATCCAAGGTATGTAACAAGACACTCTTGTCTTTACACTTTACTCTGCCAATCTCTTCAGTGGCATACTGGTATGTGAACGCTATAAAAGTATAATTATGATTATTTTTCTCCTTAATAAAGGTGTGCGTTCGATGCGATATTCCACAATCTGTTTACATCAGGAACAAATTGAGTTTAATAAAGAAAAGTCTGACGAAAGCAATTGTCGAACACGGAGGAACTCTTAAAATTAGTAGAAATGTTAAAATACCAGGATCAGAACTAAGGTATACTGCTGGTTACAATAATGATGATGTTGATCATTAATGTATTAATCTTATTGCAGGTGGTCCTTCTATTCGGACGGCCAAGATGTAGATTTTTCTATTCGTCATCAATTGCCCGATGGAACCGAGGAAATAACTCTGGAAACAGCTCGATTACACTGCTTTTATACGCTTGTTCAAGGAAAAGTAATTTGCAAAAAGAAGGGGTTGTGTGAGTTATGGCTTTACACAATTGAGTTGACAGTAATCACCATTTTCTCAGCATAATAGTCATGCGCTCGACCAGGATAAAAGGATTACTCGTTACATTTGAGTGGATTTTGTCGATTTCACCTTCATCGCGTAGGAAATTATTAATTAATCAGTTCACGTGAACGTGTCATTTTCTTAGCTAATGATGTCGAAGTCGCCAAAATAAACGGAGACTCCCGTCAATTCGCATACTTCTCACATTTTAGGCTCATTTTGAGCAAGCATTTAACATGTAAAGAGATTGATCGCGACTTACTTTGACTCACATTATAATTATGAATATTGTTTCTATCATTTCAGATACAGCTATATTTGACAACAGTTATTTCCGGCTGAGCGACAAAACTCTTCATTTTGCTTTGGAAGTTACTTCATCTTAACACTCACATTAATTCATATAGACGAGCACCTATCACAGTTATGTTTATGAGGCCCCTTAAATTATACGGCTGCACGCTGACAACAGAGGAGTATTATTACAAATATAAGTATTGCGCCTTTGATGGAATCATAACGAGGTGCATTTGCGAAGGCAACTTGTGCAACCCCGGAGGTGGACTGCCTATAGATGTAAGATGTCCCTGACCCCATCACAGATGCCCCGGACAGCCCAGGTGGCCAGGCGCAGCGCCCCAACTATGGCACTGGATCTGCCACGATGGTCAGCACCCCGTCCGTCATCCTCCTCCTGTCCCAAGCAGTAGCCATGTCGCTTAGTCTGTGGAAATAGTAAAAGCCTAACCACGACGCTTCACCCTGTATAAACAGGGGGAAGCCTTGAGTTGCACAGAGAAAACCATTTGCTCATAAGCTTGTTTTATTCTGATTGAACCTTGTACTTTGAAGCTTACTTTTTATACCGTATACACAGGCTGCAAGTGATTTGCTGCGTCTGAACCCCTCATTTTCTTCTGTGCCTTTTTCACAGATAATGTGAACATACTGATCACATGCGAAACACGTGAGCACCAGAAGGCACTTCTCTCAAGCTGCACACTATAATTTTTATATTCGCACTTGTTTTTCAGTCACTTTCTCAACTGCTTCATACGACAACTGGAGTGTCTTTCCTGTTATTGTACTGTACACGGAAAAAATATACATACTGCATATTAGTAAGATCCCAATATTACTTCTTGTGATAGTGTAAGCATGTCTTACGGGTATTACCGGGTATTAAAGAGTGCACTAGCATACAATGAGACACATGAAGCATTGGGAGGCTCATTTATATAGGCTTTCCATTGCTGTCCATATAACTACATAGGTTAGGCAACTGCGGCGAGCGTTCGAAAATTTTTCTATATACGAATGTGAGCTATAAATAATTATTAAACCCACGGTGTGATGACCTGAATAGCTGACATCTATGATTAGAAAACACATTCCAGTAGTAATGTTATTGTCAATAGCTAGAAGAATATTAGCACGCCAAAACAATTAATTGTCTTCCAGGGGGACTAACTGGGGTGTAAAATTAGTACTAGTCCGTGAGGGTAGTCTCGATATCATAATTATCTATCTGCCCTTTTGCTCACACGTTATCCAATTGCAATATCATGTCAAGGACACCAGTTATCTCTGTCTCCCTCCCTTCACCCAATCCCAGATCTCCTCAAACACAAGACAGCCCAAAAACAACCACATACTGGAAATTAATTAATCTGACAACATTGCTGCAGCTCGACCTGTCGTAGTAGACGACTGAACATATAGGCTACTTGCAAAAATTCACATATTGTTGCGTTATTATAAAGCTGTCGTCCATTTCGATGGATTCAGTGACTGACCAAAAGTCACTCGTGGCCTTTAGAAATGGCTACCTACAGAGTGGATCTCACGCCAAGTCAGACGGAATCTTTGAAAAAGGTAAGGAAAATAGTTCCACTTCGTACCCCATCCTATATTGGCCTATGTGACACGTAGTCTAGCATTGCCTTCATATAATAATCCACAAAAACAAGTCATAAGCACTTTGCCCCCTCAGTTTCGGGAGCTGGTGTCAGATATTACAAAACCAGAACACCATGATGCCTACCTCACTCAATGGTTGAAAGGTAATAACATTACAATGTTGTCGCTAAACACACTGTTGGAAATAAATATTATATTTCTTTAACAGTGGACTGATAATAATAATTATTGCCTATTTTTTGTTGCAGCTGAGTACTACAAGCCAGAGAGGGCTGCAGCCAAGTTCAGAGAGGTCAGGAGAGTATAATTATGCAAGAAATTTCTCTTTAAACTAATACTACTTGCTATTCACTGGAATGCCGTACTTTACTTCCAGCACTGCAAATGGAGGAAAGAGTACGACATAGAGAGCATTATCAGGGAATGGAATCCTCCAGATTACATGAAACCACTCTCTGATTTTAATTTCGTTGGATTTTCAAAGGATGAAAGCACCCGTGAGTCATTCTTCTGTAGAGACTATTTTTGAGAACGAATTTGGTTCAGGCAAACCCTAGAGAGGCAAACATCATTTTGAATTCCACGCTTGTATGGATCTTAATCCTTCACAGTTTGGATAATGCCAGTCGGTTCCTGGGATGTCAGAGGAGTATTGCAGTCGGTGAATGCAGAATACCTTGTCCTGTCTTTTCTCTACCTTAAAGTGAGAACCACTCTTGCCTTGGACAAACTCAGCGAGGAGAAAGGCAGCTACATTTCGAAACAGATGGTCATCTTTGACATGGAAAACCTTGATTACTACACGGCATTTTATAAGACACGTAACAGCAGGAACAATCTCTAGCCACGGGGGCATAATTAAATTACCGTGCCAGGAAAAATATGGCGCATCTTTCTGCGCATATTTTCTGGTGATCGTATTCGATTCGCTCAATATATCAGTCCTGTTAAGAAATTTTTGAGAGGGAAATATGAGATTTCATATGAGGGATAATCAAATTCTTAATTTTGAAATTTTCACGTAACTTATATCTTACTAACTTATGCAATTGTAGTACTCTTATCATTCTGCAGACCTTCAACTATTCAACTTTTGCTTTTTCAGTCTGGAAAATGGCATTTAAAATCTCAAAAATAGTTGCCGATAATTTTCCTGATCAACTGACTTCCATCTACATCATTAACTGTGAGTTGAACTCCCATTTTACAAATTAACATAACATTCTTCTGATCAAGAACCTCTACCGTTATACACCTTATTCATGGCATAACTTGGTACACACAGGCCCTTCATTTGTTTTCAAAGCAATCTCAATCGTTAAACCTCTCCTGCCAACAAGTGTGGCCAGCCTAATCAAAGTGTACGGCACTGATCGGTCCACGTGGGTGTCTGCTCTGCTAGAAGTGATCGAACCAGATCAGTTGCCAGCCTATTGGGGTGGGACACAGGTTGACCCTAAAGACGGTGACCCCAGATGTCCATCCAAGGTATATAACAAGACACTCTTGTCTTTACACTTTACTCTGCCAATCTCTTCAGTGGCATACTGGTATGTGAACGCTATAAAAGTACTATATTATGATTATTTTTCTCCTTAATAAAGGTGTGCGTTCGATGCGAGATTCCACAATCTGTTTACATCAGGAACAAATTGAGTTTAATAAAGAAAAGTCTGACGAAAGCAATTGTCGAACACGGAGGAACTCTTAAAATTAGTAGAAATGTTAAAATACCAGGATCAGAACTAAGGTATGCTGTGGTTACAATAATGATGATGTTGATCGTCATTAATCTTAATCTGATTTCAGGTGGTCCTTCTATTCGGACGGCCAAGATGTAGATTTTTCTATTCGTCATCAATTGCCCGATGGAACCGAGGAAATAACTCTGGAAACAGCTCGATTACACTGCTTTTATACGCTTGTTCAAGGAAAAGCGATTTGCAAAAAGAAGGGGCTGTGTGAGTCATGGTTTTACACAATTGAGTTGACAGTAATCACCATTTCTCAGCATAATAGTCATGCTTGATCAGGATAAAAGGATTACTCGTTACATTTGAGTGGATGTTGTCGATTTCACCTTCATCGCGTAGGAAATTATTAATTAATCAGTTCACGTGAACGTGTCATTTTCTTAGCTATGACGTCGAAGTCGCCAAAATAAACGGAGACTCCCGTCAATTCGCATACCTTCACACATTTTAGGCTCATTTTGAGCAAGTATTTAACATGTAAGGAGATTGATCGCGACTTACTTTGACTCACATTATATGACTATTGTTTCTATCATTTCAGATACAGCTATATTTGACAACAGTTATTTCCGGCTGAGCGACAAAACTCTTCATTTTGCATTGGAAGTTACTCCGCCTTAACACTCACAGTCAGTATACGTCTCACAGTTGTTATGCTGGTTACGCAGCCCCTCTAAATGTACTGTACGTACAAGGTGAGTTTCTAAATGTTATAAATTGGCGGTGTGATCAAAAATCAAACAGGTTCACCGTGTATATTCCCAACATGAAGTTAACATACCCTGTGCAACATGACCTTGTTCCTGACTACTGTAACCAATATATTAATAAATTACTGTAACTTTCTTTTGGCAATCCGCAATATTTTTAATCTCACATTACAGATTGATTTCATCTCCGTCCACCTTTCTTGGAGTACTTAATGAGCCTTCTTCCCAGCATCCTGATGGCTGCCCATGTCTCCTCTCCCGTCTCTTTGATCAGCTCAGGCGGAAGCAGAAACCCGTATTTTCCGGTGTCCCTCAGTTCAACAGTGTAGGAGAACTTTATTCCTGCAACACCTTTCGCCCAGTCTCGACTGTTGCCGGAGTTGGCATCTACAGTTTATTTTGTGAATAAATAAAAAAAAAATCAAAAAAATTAGGATTGTACTATAACTACATCACATTTTCCTTACACAAAATATAGTTGGAAGCTCCGAATAAATATTCTGTCCCATGGACGCTCCTCAAGGTGTTCACAGCATCCTGGGCCACATCCACCTGAGATATAATCATGCATATTTGATGCACATATTTGCCAAACACAATTGACAGGAATAAGTACATGGTAGGGATCGTTTACCTCAGCAACTACCGGAGTCGTCAATTAACTCACCAATATCTCGTAATCATCCGGAAGCACATCAGTGAAACCCCATGGAATTAGCCACATCTGTTATTTTTTTTAAAAAAAATCATTATTCCATCTGCAAATTTTCTGCCTTAAATTACTGTAAAATGCTCATTACGTATAAATAGAGCCCACCTGCTTGTAACTATGGAAGGTAATGTATGCCAGTATCTGATGCCTCTTATTTGACAAGAAAGTGGCAGTTGCGTTGCTTTCTGGTTCAGAAAATGGATGCGATCCTGCGTATGTGTTGGAACATTTTTTAGTGCTCGACCCTGCCTCTGTAAAAAAATAATACTTACATTAATAAATTTGAATAAAAAAAAAAAGTAAGCACACCTCATACCTCGCCAGTGAAAGTCGTAGTTTCTGTTACCGTCAACTCCAACACAACCTCGAGAAGATCCAGTTTCAGATCGCGTTTTTCTCCATAACCTGTTCTGTAAAATTAAAATTATCACAGTAATTATCATTTACAGCCAATAGACCGAATTGAACGAACCTTTCGATGCGAATATTCGTAACCGTCCGGGTTACTGACAGGCACAAAGTACCAATCCAGGTTGTCCAGAAGGTACGGATGTCTCTCGTACTTTGTCAGAAGCTCGTTTATGATGTAAGTAACAGTCGCTGGAGATATCCACTCACGAGCATGGATCCCTATAAAGTAGCTGGAATATACCATCAGTTCTTATTTACAGGCGCATTTACTAATTTGGATGACTATTTTCATTATTTTAAAAAATTGGTACAGTGTAGTGCACCATTTTACTCGTGCCAACGTCAATCAATGGGCGTTACCGAACTGTCCGTTTATTTTTCTTCAAGTATTGACGTACCTCCATCAACGTAAATGGCCGGTTTTGGTTTTCCGCCTGAGGATATCCGAAGCATTTTGAGATCCCGTCCTTCATAGCTCTCTCCTATGGACATTACAGTAGCCAAATGAGGGTAATCAGATTCCAGATCGTCCATCCAGTCGTGAATCTATATATTTTTTAGGAAGAAAAAATGTCAAATCTTATGACATCATATGAAACATTCTGGCAGATGACAGTTCAAGGTTGGATTAACGGAGGACAATATTTTTATATGCATTGCTGTAAATACCGGTACTGTACTTGTATTATGCAATTACCACTTCAAGCCGCTGGTAATCCTCCCAATTCATGTGATTTGTGTCTCCAACTCGACTCTTGTACTTCAGCTGTTCCTCGTCCAACAATCTGAATATTAATTAACAACCAATTAATTACACAACCATTGGATTCAAATTCCAGCTGCAGTCTCACTTTTGTACGTTGGGTATGGTCACTTCGAAGTCCATTTGGTACATTCGTAAGAATTCTCTGACCCTTCTGACCTGTCTGGGAGCTACCATGACCTCGAAGGGTCGCATCAGACTGGTGTCGCTCCAAAAGTCCAGCTCCAGTCCGCTTATTTCGGAGAGTCTCTCCAGATCGGACACTGCTGATGCATTGCCCGAACTTATTCGTAACACTTTGTACCTGTTGGTATTTAATTCATTAATATCATAATTCATAACCACTTTTATTGAAATTCAGTTGTATCTGATTGGAATCGCTCTTTTTTGCATAATAATTACCAGGTGTTGAATCTTCAGCTTTCCAATCAATGGTTATGAAAGTTGTTGATGATGAACAAATTATAAAGAAGCGAGTAAAACCTGTTATACACAAAAAAAACCACGTGTTCTTCCCGAAAAACACACGGTTTATGACCATGATTTAAAGTGGGTCAAGAGGACAGTGTGTCAACCCCAAAGATTGATGACCTGACTGTGACATTAGGGCAACATACTCCGGAAAAATACTCGCCCTACTTGTGAACATTTTTTTCCCCCGTATAATCCGCGTCAATCAGGAAAACTTTACGAGTATGAGCTTTGTAAGAATGAAGCTTCCTGATATAATGTCAAGGACCCTCTAATTGCTTGGTAATTTATGTGGAATTCCGGAATGCTTTAAAAGCCACTCCTTTAATCGTTTGTGTCCATTTTAAACACACACAGCAATGAAACGTGACAAGAATTACATGACATACTATTGGGAAATAAAATGTTTGCCCATAAAACGAATTCCTCGATTAAAAATGTTACAATAAAATTATGTACGGCATATACTTTTTTTCATCAGTGCAATAATCCGTCACTTGTAAATCATACATTTACGATAACTGTTGGCATAATTTTCAGCACGCATTTAAATTACAACGAATAGCTACCAATCATAAAATATTCTGCCTGACTAATTAGCACCAATTAAAGGTTCTGATTAATGCGAACCTGGCATGAAAGTGTGTCAGAACTCACCCATCAAACCTCTCCATGGCATAACTCATCCAAGAAGAGGCCGTCACCACGAAAAACACGAGTCTCAAGATCTCCATCCTTCCCTCACCGTTTACAAGAGACAAATAAAAGTCAGGACTGGAGCCTATCCAACCTAACAAAACTTTTTTTTTTGTCTTCTTCCACCTCCCAAACCCACCCACCTGCACACTTTTTTTTTGTGACCTCCCAACATGAATGGCCAAAAAAAGGCACAAAAAAACAGTGTTACGTCCAATCTGAATAAGTCAACGACCCATAGTTACATTTTTTTGAGGGGGGACAATAGGACTATTGTAGCCATTATTTTGTCATTATCTCAGAATACTGGGAAATTGGATTTTGCTGTCTGGTATGACTTCCATGTACTGTATACGTTCATACCCAATTGGTCTACTTCAAGCTGCATGATATGACACGGAAATACACACACGGTTATAATGAATGTCGAGTGATACATGATGAATTTATTGCTGCTGACAAGTATTATTCACGTCCTTCTTCCTTATTATATTATTCGTATACTTTTGGACAAACATATTTGGTCAGTTACACAGCATTGAACGTGGATTATTATCTAATAGTTCAGGAATACATGCTGTGTTTGATAAGAGTTTTTTTTTCATGATTAACACCTTATCTCAAGTTGGGTAAATCCAATCCCACTTTGGAATTCCCCTTTTTCATCTCGAGTAGTAACCTGTCAAAAATTATTACACAAAGAGGTGCGACAAATAATTACACCATATTGGTAAATAGGTCATTTGTTGATGAAGAATGAGCAAGTACATTATATTAGGATTTGGTTAATGGAAAAGTGATGCTCGTATGTAAGTGTATAATTAACTGGATTTCATGTCCAACGAGCACTTTTGAAAAATGTTTACTTTGAAGTACTTAACGCTTGATACAGAATTATCTAATATGACAAGGACGGTCATTTCCAATTCAGGTTGAGCCGGGTCAATGTTCCTTTTCTTAACTTGTGATAAGATAAAACACCTTTATATAAATCGTCTCAAGGCAATTGGTACTTCATTAGCCAACCATGAAGTCAATACTTGCATTACAGCTTTTTGCACTCTTCACGTGCACTTTCTGCTCCACCATCCGATATGATGGGTAAGTATATCAATATTCATGGAGATTAATTTTTACTAAAATGTTATTGCATTATTGAAGGCACCAAGTGTATGCGGTACATACATCAACTCCAGTGCTCATTGACCGTCTCCTGCAATTACGTCAGAATGGAATCAGCTTCTGGAATGAACCAAATGTGTACAAGCCAACGTTGATCATGGTGTCCTCCGAGCAGCAGGAGTCATTCGAGCAGCAATTAAACCTGCATGGATTTGAGTACAGAGTTACAATCAAGGATGTGCAACAGTGAGTATAGCAAAGCCATAAAGTTAATCAAGTTAATTACTTTTAATTTCTCAGGGCAATAGAAAGGACCAAGGAGGGTTCTGCAAGTGGACAAATGGATTGGGATAACTACCACAGCTTATCAACGGTTAGTAGACTCACAATAATTGGCATGTCCTGAATTGATGAAAATTAAGAAGAAAATCATAATGTTCACAACACATTGTTGGAGACTTCTCATTATACACTTCATACGTACAACTTTGCATTTCAGATCTCGTCATGGGTAGACAGCCTGGTTGCTGATTACCCTAATTTGGTCTCGGTGGAATCAATTGGACAAAGTTATGAAAACAGGACACTGCGGGTGGTCAAGATTTCTACCGGTGGCAGTGGGACTAAACCAGCCATTTTCATCGACGGAGGTAAGTGTTAAAGTGATTTTGCCGTACTTTATAAGGTTTAAAAAAAATGGAAAATCGCAAATCACAGGGATTCATTCCAATGAGTGGATTGCACCTGCCACTGCAACATACATAATGAACCAGCTGATTACCAATTACACCAACAATAAGGACATAGTTGATGGAATTGACTGGTACTTTTTGCCGGTTTTCAACGTCGATGGTTACGAGTACACGCACACCACTGTAAGTACTTGCACTCTTTGATAATAAGGACAGTTCATAAGTACTGCATGCTCTAATAATTTTCAGGACCGTATGTGGCGCAAGACGCGATCAGTCTCTGTACCAGCCAGCGGATGCACAGGAACTGACCCCAACCGCAACTATGACTTCCACTGGAAGGGTATGAAATTCAATCACATTAAATTATTTCAATGTTCAAGAAAAAGATAAATAACGGAAATGATTTGCAGCTTCTGGTGGTGCCAGTGACGACCCGTGTTCTGATGAATACAGAGGACCAAAAGCATTTTCCGAGTCTGAAACCCTTGCAATGGCAAAATATCTTACTGCTCTCGGTGACAAGCTAAAGGTGTACCTCAACTTTCACAGCTTCAGCGAGGTAATGCGTAAAACACCAAGCGTCCATTAAGCAAACTGACAATTCATGCTCTTTCTACAGTTCTGGCTCCTTCCATGGGCGTATACATTCGATGCACCAGATGACCTCGATGACATGGTAAGCAACAAGATAATAACATGATTGCAACATATCGTAACAGGCAAAGCATACTATCAACATTAATGTTTTCATATGCAGAAACTTCTAGCAAATGATGCAGTTGAGGCACTCTTCCTTGTACATGGAACAAGATTCATTGCTGGTCCAATACCCGAGTTGCTCTGTAAGTCCGCAGTTACCGCTTATGATACATGTGAGTATAACCATTCCGTGATTTTTCAGACCTGGCGTCTGGAGGTGGTAGTGACTGGGTGAAGGGAGTGGCAGGGATCAAGTACGCTTACGCACTGGAATTACGCGACGCTGGAGAATACAGATTTTTGCTGCCTCCAGAACAAATCATACCAAGCGGTGAAGAAACATTCGCTGCCGTGCGACTTTTAGCCGAGCGCGTCCCAAAGATGTAAATAAACAACAGCAACAACCATCTTTTGTGTTCACAGATTTAAATAAATGTACAGAGATGAACAATCTGTTACTTTTCTTCACTTCCTCTATTGCTTATTGCCACCTATTGGTTTATTCGGAGGATCACACTGCTGTACACAAAACCACGCCAACGAGCCCTTACTTCGGAGTTGGTCAATTGAATAGACGACTAGTCATTGCAACATATATTTCATATTAAGCATATACAAATTAAGTATATCACAATTATGGCACATGCTGATTCCTTGCTGCAGAATATGCCATAAGGCGAGATAATACCAACCAAAAGATGGCCATTCGGGTGCACCTCAATGATCCTTTTTCGTTAGATTAACGCAGTGATGTCTGGTGTGCCCCTCTCTGCAACTTGAGCACCAATAAATTTCCTTCCTCCAACAATTACAGATCCGAACACAACGCCAGGATCATGTGAATTCTAAAGTGAAACATAATACAACATAGTGAAAGACTTTGGCTTAACAACTGCCTCTCTTTGGCGTCAAAGCTCAACATCTTGTAATACAACAATACCACATGAGGCATCAGTGAATCAGACCCCAGTTGGTTGGGTGATTGTACGCTAAGAGGATCGGGGCGTGCAGGAGAAGCGAGAGATTGTCCTCGTTCATTTGCAACGAAATTTGGGTCCATTGTTCCAAGTAGTGAACTATGTCTTCGTCTCGCATGTTGACTGGATTCAGGCCTCGGATGAAGCAAGCCTGAAACAGAATACCAGAAAGTCAAACATAACTGCTTACATGTATGAACGATTCCATTCTTCAGCACAAATTATGAATTAATCATAAATATGACAAGTTTCATATAAACTGTGAATGTGTCAAGATATAAGCACACCCATCGGACTTCTTCTGATCCCAGAGAACTAATTCCTTCCTTCAGTATGGCCCGATCCATTTCGTGAATAAGGACGGCTGTCTCCTTAAGTCGTTTTCGTTTCAGAAACCACGGATTGAGTCCATGGACCTTCAGCAAACCATTCTGAAAAATATATATCAAACTGATAAGAAACTAAAAAATGACAGTTATTTTTCCATTATTTAGCCGACATGTAAGCAACAGAAATTCCTCAGTTTGCCGCAAGCGTCACTGACCACATGTTGTACGTAGATACTGTTGAGGTGATAAGGGTGAGTTCGGAAAAGCGGCTCGATTCCCATAATTTCATCCACCTCCGGATGAGTCCCACTTCCCAGCTGAAACATGACCCTTTCGCACTTTTGCCTCATGCTTGTGTCTTTGATGGAATCCAGTTGCGCTTGCAGGCATCGAAACACTGGCTTGTAGCTGTACAGCTTCTTTTTATGCGCATCCCTGGCAAAGTCGATACGCTGCTGCAGCGACCAGAAGTGACGGGTCAGAAACTTCTTCGGAAACATGTACCTGTAAAGATATGAAGTTACACATATAACGACTTGCACTCAGATGTAATTCTTACGCTAATGGGAACACGACGTAGTTAGCAAATGGAAGCGCAGCAACGAGGAGCACCGGCACCATCTTCTGCATGTCCTTCGGCATCTGGTAGTACACTTCAAGATCCTTCCTCTGCAAGTCCCTCAGTCCTTCATCAGTCGTATGCACTCTCCTGGCGACACTCAAGAACAGCTTCAGATCACCAAAGAAGTCCATAATCCCCACAGAGAAGACCCGGTACACATGCATGGCCGACGGGAAGTTAGTCTCCAGCAGAGTTTGGAAGCCCTTCACATACGCAATGTACCGGGCCAGGAAATAGTTTGTCACTTTGGACTGAGTCACCGGATTTGCTTTCATCCGGGTCAGCTCCGTCTTGGTCTGCTGGCTCGCCCGCCTGTGAAATAATATTTTTTTAAAAAATTGATATCCAGCCTATTGTGTAGCGCTAATAATCAAGGCCGGATATTTTCCTTTCCTAAAAATAAACCAACTCCCACGTAACTCACATGCAGATATGACATCACTTCCTTTTGAGCCCAACCCTAGCTCAAAATTGGAGATAAAAATGATCCAATTTTTTGTGCCAGCTGGTCGGAAGGAACCTTATGAATTATTTTAATGGCAACTGACCTGATTTGGGTGGCGGCCGGAGCTGCATTTCTCATTACGAGTCGTCCCAGAGACATTTGGACTCTCACCAAGTGCGCCATTTTGGATGGGACACAATCCCGCGCGTCTGGCACCCCACATTGCGGATAAAATACACCTCAACTGTTTAACCCACCCGTAATTTAATATCACGCTACTAATTATTAGCGTATTAATTAAAATATTTTTTCTCCATATTATCCAGTGGTTTGTTTGCTCCAGCAAGTGCGTGCAAGATCATCTGGCAACCCTGCGTGTTCTAAAGGTTCAAGATGGCGTCGGCTAGTTCTGCTGAGAAGAATCTTCTTCGGGAAATTACGTTCTTGTCGCGTAAGATGGGGGTTCTGTGAGGGTGGGAAGGAATGGAAATTATTGAAGGAATATTGGCGGATAGGCGGAGACAAAAATATGAACGTTTTGGGCGTTGGGAAGGGCTAAAAAAGGGGTTTGACCTTGACCTGGGTGTGGTTGTGACGTCACGGGAAATGGAATGTTTGGAATATATGAAATATTCCCTTAGTAATTGCGTCCACAGTACTTAAGTCAATTGCACCAGGACAACTGGAATTATTAGCACATTAATAAGATGATGCTATAGGAACGCTAATAATTAGCAATAATAATAGGTTGCAGAATGTCTAAATCCATGGTTTCCAGGTCTGATTGATCACCACAAGTTGGCCAATCAGCTGCCAAGCCGCCGGATCCAGACGAGAAGCTCGGCTGTGCTGCTTACTCGCAGTCCGATAGGTACAAGCCGGACGACGTGGTTAAGACGGAAAAGCAACCATCAAGTTAACCTGACAGCGCAGTTCAATCAGAATAAGAGGAAAACTGCGAACCCGGCAATGAGCTGCACACGGGTAAATACGGCTCCTACCAGGCGAGTGTATATCAACCCTAATTTTCAGCGGCAAAATCCAGCTCCGAGCAAACTGCTGGTGCAAACGAAGAAGGAGGTGAAAGCCGCGCCGGAATTTAATGTCATCAGCAAAACGAAGCTGGTTAGAAACCAGGGGAAAACGGCTGTAGTGTCTGCCAAGAAGCGACGGAAATTGTCCAGCTCTGCAGCTTCTGGAAAGGGGAAGGTGCCTGATATGGTGAAGATCGTGACGCCTTCCAGAGTGTTGAAGGTGCCAGTCAGAAGCGGGAGCAAGTCGAAAGTGAACAAGAGGGCAGTACTGCCTAAGAAAATGGACAGTGTACGCAAGTTGGGTGTGTCTGGAGCCAGGTTGCAGGACGTAGGTGGGAAGACAAGTGCACAGCGTGCAGCGGCTGTATCGCCATACGACAGTTCGAGGTCACCGCAAGCCTCAGGTGAAGTCCTGTGTGTCAGCCGCAACCGATTTGTCCGCATTCAGAAGTCGGACATAGCCAAAGTGATGGCAAACAGTTCGCCCCCGCCTCGTAAGACACCACCGTTGGTCAGGCAGCGCAGTCGTGACTCTGCGACCATACGAAGCGCTAAAGCCGTGGTGTCAAAGTACAACAGGGGTCAGTCAAGGTTCAAAGTTGACCACAGGCCTTGGAACAAGCGGACTCCTGGACTGGTGAAGCAGGTGAAGCCTTACTCGCTGAGCTACGTGGCTCGGACTCCCCAGGATAGCCGGAAGAGAAGAAGCGGGGTGAAGGTCAGCCGGAAGGGAAAGAGCCCAGCCGCCAAGGTGCTCAACATTGGCGGAATCCTCTACAGGGCATCTCCAACGCAGCTGGCTCGAACGGGAGGGAAGCCGCCTGGGACAACACCCGGTACACGTGACGTTTGGTTATGCATCCTAATGCTGTACTTTTCATGATAGACTAACCAACATGTCCCAATTACAATCGCAATTCCTTTGGCATGTTCAGGGAATCATAACTAGAAATAGCAATGAAAAGTAATGCGCTTGGGCTTCAATTACGTACATTCTGCTTACATAATATTCCTAGCATTTTGAGGTAAACTGTCGATTTGAAATGGTTCCTAATTACATATCGGCTGTAGATTGTTATGCTGATGCTAGGCAAATGGTTATGTAAGAAGGCGTCCAGCTGGAAAGATCATGGGTTAAGCAACCGGACTGCCCCTTCCCCCTCCTTAAAGCTGGTTCCAGAGTGATCCTAGTTCGGGGCAACCGCTTCTGTATGGATCCTGGCGGTCGCACGCTGCGGAGAATCAGCAAGCAGACGACCTCGCCGCTGAAGATGCCACCGGCCGTTACCCCTCTTCGCCGGGTGGACATCGGCGGAGTGACGTACATCCAGCGGCACCCTGGTGTCCTCGAGCGGACCGATCTCCACGTCGCCCGAAGCAGGGCAACCCAGTCGGTCAACCGCAGCATCAAGACTCTCCGCCGCCGGAAGATGATCAACCAGCACTGCATGTTCTTCTACCGGTTTGGGACATGCGCCAGGAAGAACAAAGGGAGAGGCTGCCCGTACATACATGATCAGAAGAAGGTTGCGCTTTGCCAGAGGTGAGTCGTAGCGATCCGGTTGTAACCCACACTTTCGAGGAATATAATGCTGTTCGTTTTTTTTATTGAGGGTTGGGTGTGCGATTGTTCTGGACAGGTTTTTACTGCATTATCTTTGTGGGAATGAATGCGGGAGGTGCAGTGTGGGTTAAAACATGGGACCGTTTCCTTTTAACAATTGGCAGCAGCGAATGTGCTAACTTGAAAATTACGCAAGGTTTTTGCGAGGTGAGTGCCAAGACACAAGCTGCAAGCTTTCCCACGAGGCTTCGAAGGAGCGGATGCCAGCCTGTCGCTTCTTCCTAGAAGGAGGGTGCAACCGTGATGCGTGCCCTTACTTGCACGTGAAGGTTAATGCCAATGCGGACGTGTGCAAGGATTTCAGGGAGGGTTACTGCCCAGCCGGGGACATGGTAATGTATCAGTACGGCTGCGCTTTTGATAAACATGCTAATGTTGTGTTGTTTTCCGCAGTGCAAGAAGAAGCATGTGTTTGACCGTCCGGATTGGAACAAAGGTAAGAGGCACAGGTTGGTTTCAGTCCGTGCAGCCCCGCCGAAGAAGAAGCAGAAGTTGGAGGTCCTCGCGCCACGGAAACGCTACTTTGAAGAGCAGACAGACAAGCTCACGCCAGAGCTGCAGGAAAAGAAAGCGCGGCTGATGAGAAAAGTGGAGATGATGAAGAACGGGTGGGTCCAGGACCACGAGTCGAACCAGGAGCCTGTCGCTGCGTCAAGAAAGGAAAAGTTGGAGTCGCAACCGGCCTACATACCCCTCTAGGTTGAAGTACAGGGGTGTGAAAGTACAAAATAAACGTTCCATCCACAGGTTTTAATCAGGTGTGCAATGCACGTTTTTATTGATGCAAGGTTCAGCCAGTCTTTGCTCTCGGAACACTGCGGTTAGAGTCTGCTGTTGTTTCGTTGGGTTCTAACGAGCTGATCCGTGGACAAAGATGCGGCCATGGACTTAAATTATGGCGGTTCATTAAATGCATCAATAATGAGATAATTGATTTTTTTGTGCCAACTTGTTTTTGTTTCAGAGCTATATCTTTTTAGATGGAATTTTCTCTGTGAAATTTTATTGTATATGGTTGAAATAAAGAGCAACGCTCATTTCGCAAACAGTCGTCTGCTCGTATGACCGTCCTGCCGCTTGTTATTTTCAGCTACTCTGCCGTCCCATGGAAAAAAGCCGTATCTGCAAAACCGTCGACTTTCCCACTCTCGAGCATTGGCAAGTCGACTCCAGGGGGTACTCACTTGACTGTAAAGTGTACACCGGAGTACCTAAGGAGTACTGAAGAGTACCGAAGTGAGTACCCCCTTGGTCGACTAACGGTTTTGCAGATATGGCTTTTTTCCGTGGGACGGCAGTACTTGTGCGCCAGTAATGCAACATCACTTACATACCCTCTAATTATCATACAGGAGTCCTGAGCAAGGGGTATAAAAATAAATAAATAAATACCTTTAATTATTTTAATAATGAGTGGCCAAAAATTCAGTTTGAAATCGGCGGGGAACATACAGCGCCATTGCGGCCATATGCAGAAGCTTCACCCGGAAATATGACGTCACGTCCTTGCCACACCTTCAATTTTTAATCCAATTTTAATTAAATTTTAATCCAAAATTTAGCTGATAAATTTTATTATATTTATTCACTTATTTTAACTACGTTTTAATCCATCGTTGGATCCAGTCCTGCTGCCTTCACCTGGCCATTGTGTCGAGCCCTAACGCGTGGTCAAGATGCCCGTAAGTTGCTCGCTCCTCTTTTCCTCTTTGTTAATTAGTGTTAATTAGTGCGGTTTGGATGGACCCGGCTTGTGTTTAAAGTGTGGGGGGAAAGGTTGGAGCTGATGGAGAAGCACGGGATGGGTCAGGTTGGGGTCAGCTGAGGTCACTTAGCAAGGGTTGATTCAGACTAGGCCTAGCTCAATAGGAATGGAACACCGGGTTGGGGGGGGCCAATAATTAGCTTAATTAACTTAATTAATCAGCAGGATAATTAGGTGAGGTTAGCGGGAAAAATGACTACATAATGATGTACATAATAAAGTACATGTAAAGTACATCATGTACTTCAGGGACATAATAAAGTACATAATGATGTACTTCAGGGACATAATAAAGTGCATAATGTACTTCAGGTATATAATAAAGTACATAATGTACTTCAGGTATATAATAAAGTACATAATGTACTTCAGGGACATAATAAAGTGCATAATGTA
>JYFJ02006816.1:0-21703 GCA_000934665.2 Catajapyx aquilonaris
GGCCACTGACCACACCTCCGAAGCGCGAATTATGGAATCCTATTTCGTGACGTGTATGTACACGTTATTTTCATTATCTTCGCATTAAAACTATAGAAGTTACAGCCATTTCCCAGTGCCTACTTACTTCCCACCCACCCTGTATATATATATATATACACAGGGTGAATACTGTAACTTTGGCAAAAATCACAGGGTGGGTAGTGTAGACCAAGACAAGTATTTTTGACATAGGAACCCCTGTCCGGAAATGCCCCCGTACGGGAGTACGGCTGTTTCCCGCACAATATTTGGATGCAGCCAAAGGCCTGAACAACAATCGTTGTTTGGCTGTTTACCTAGCAATTCAAGATCCCAACACAATGACGCATGGTAATAAAATTGTGTCATCCATTAGTTCCATCTTTCATGACTAAAATCTGTGTAACAGAGTTGGCTGACCTTGATGTAATAAAATTCTCCGTTCGGCACTTGACACTCGAAATTGTCCACCTTCGTCTCCTTCACACGCGACACACCTGATGAACGCAAGTTTCGAGTACGGTGGGTTGCCTATCCACCAGGCGTAACTAGAGACCCTTAAAGAAGAGAGTCGCCAACTTGTTATGTAAGGTCGTCTCTGATTCATTGGTGTCATTCTTACTCCAGCGAATCAGAGACGACAGTTTTTGGAGTGTTGGCGTGTTTTAAGCGGGTTGGGATCTTGAATTGCTATGTAAACAGCCAAACAACGATTGTTGTTCAGGCCTTTGGCTGCATCCAAATATTGTTCGGGAAGCGGCCGTACACCCGTACGGGGGCATTTCCGGACATGGGTTCCTATGTCAAAAATACTTGTCTTGGTCTACACTACCCACCCTGTGATTTTTGCCAAAGTTACCCAATGCATAAATTTTAAAGGTGGGTAGGGGACCCTAAAACAAACATTTTTGACCAATGAACCCACCTTCTAAAAAAATCAGCAAATTTACTGAAATTGCTAACTGGTTAGTACCTGTAGTAACAGTTATGTGGTTGCTGCTACTCAACAGGAGCGTTGGCATGGTATAGTGTTGACAATTTAGTACAGTACTGTAAAAAGTCATCACCACCACAAATCAATGAAAGCTGACATGAAACTCACCACCACCTTTATTGCACCCAACACAAAACTGTAATCAAAGGAGCTGCTAAAAGTGTCCTCCAGCCACTTGTACACACAGCCTACAACGACGCACAAGAGATTCCCGAGTTGATTGGAACAACACTGAATTGTGTATTTTCCAGACTTTTACTTGTTGTGTTGTACCAGACAATTACTTGTCGACACTACCATGACAACGCTACCATAGAGTAGCAGCAAACCACATAACTGTTACCGTACCACAGGTACTAACAAGTTATCGATTTCAGTAAATTTGATGATTTTTTAGAGGGTGGGCGATTTTTTTCGAGGATGGGTTCATTGGTCAAAAATGTTTGTTTTGGGGTCCCCTACCCACCTTTAAAATTTATGCATTGGGTCTTGTTACACCCTGTATATATATATATATATATATATATATATATATATATATATATATATATATATATATATATATANACCAGTGGTTACCAAAGTTGCAAGATATGAGCGGTGATAATCACTTCTGTGAAAGAGGTGACCTGGCAAATCCCAACAGTCCCTATTTTCATGTTCATCCTGCTTCTTCAGCAACCATTAACCAATGTTTCTGGTCAAGGTCATTTTAATGGTTGCTCCCTTGACATTTCTCCCCCCCCCCCTACATTTTCGACTTCTTTTGGCTCAACGCATACGCTGACGGCCGTTGGCTGGACTAGTAACAAACACCCTGCATACAGGGGTTGGACAAAATAATAGGAACACCTGAAAAAAGCAATTCGAACTTTGCCTCTGTTTTATTCGAAAACTGGAAAGGTTACAAAGATGACGTTACCAGGTTTTGAAGCTCTGTCTATGTACATTTGCCAAGGTATGCTGATGACGCAATAATCATGAGAGGAGGAAAGAAACAAAACACGATACCCCCCTCGCCCCCTCCGGCCCGATTTTTGACCAAAGTGTTCCAGCTTTTTCATTTGAAAATGAAAGCAGTTACAGATGTGAACTTGACTGGGTTTTGAAGCTCTCTATACCACCTTGTGTGGTATAGAGATGGACCAATAATCATGCGAGGGGGCAGGGGGAGAAAATAAACCACTCCCCACTATCTCCAGCACTGATATAAAGAATAAGATGAGTGTACCTTGTGTTGGACAAAAGAATAGATTTTTTAGTATACCACAAAGTGACATCGATAGAGCTTCACAACCCAGTAAAGTTTATATCCGTACCTGTTATGGTTTTAAAATGAAAAGGATAGAACACTTCAAAATGGGGTCTGGGGGGTGTTTCTCTCCCCCTCTCGTGATTTTTTGTCATCTGCATACGTGGACAAATGTGCATCAACAGAACTTCAAATCCAAGTAAAAGTTATCTTTGTAACTTTTCCAGTTTTCGAATAAAACGTACGAGAAGTTCCATTTTACCATAAATGAGGGTGTCAGCAGTTCAGTTGAAAGTTAATCTTGATATTTTCTGGGCAGTTCTTTTGCGTTGTGTGCATGTGTGAAGTCATGAAATACAGATTGATCTGAGTCACATTTTGGGTTAGGAATTGTGTTAAATAGCATTTGACTCATGTTTAATCATGGTCATGTGAGGTTCTTGTTAGAGCAATGACAGTTCCATAGAGACGTGTTTGAGAAGATATTATTGCCCATAAGGAATAATGCAGAGGTCAATTTTCAATGGTTCCGAGAAAGGGCCGTGAGAGGCGGGGGGCCAAGCCACGCCCCCAAGTCTACCTGCCCTTGTTACCTTCACGCTCACTGCGGGGCCCCCTTTACGCGCCTATTGGAAAAGTGGCCGCTGTGGAGGTGATGGGGGACGCTGTTCCAACATAACCTAACCTAACCTTCCTCCCTTGCGGATACAGCCTATCTTCAGCGTATACAGGCCTATCTTTCAGCAGATACACGCCCACGCCCTACACACCTATTATTATATTCTGTTATAGCATAACAGCTATTGCAAAGTAGCGTTCGAAGGGAGCATTTGAACCCGCGCTGCTTCGATTGAATAATTCTGATAATTAAAAATAGTTTAATAATAATTCCACAATATATAATGTCACATAATATTGCAGGTATTATTTATAATAATTTAATTATTATTGAAGCAATAGGAACCAAGCTCGGTTACAATATGCTCAATCGGGGCCCCACTTCCGTGAGGTAACAGGAAGTCTACATAGGCCACTCATTCGCTGTAGAATAACCGTCCGATTTTCAATCCCTCATATCACTGAGTCATTATAATGTGACTGATCATTATGCATTTCAGGTCTTCATTTGTTTGAATCAGTTTCTCAATTTAAAAATATGTGACTTGACACAGTAAGTGGAGTCTGATGCAAGTTTATTCTAGGGTGAAGACAGTCCCTTCAGCCCAGGAGGAATGCAAGATGCAACACGACCCTTGTCATCACCACAAGGAGGAATACCACGTATGCCTTCACCACAAACAGTGCGATTAACTTCCCCTCAGGGGATGTGTCGCATGGCTACTCAACAGGGCAGACCCCCTTTTCAAGACCAAGTGGGAGTACGTACAGGTCCAGTTGTGGAACAAATTGCAAGGTGAGAGAGTAAGGGCTTTTCGAATGGTTCACAAATGGAGGTGGGCGGTGGGCTATTCTACTGGCCAGCCAAGCAGGAGGTCGCGGCTCAAATCTCGTCCCTACCACCTCATGGTGGGACCTTTTTCCGCCCTTCACCCAATGTGTCGGGCAGACCAGCACTCCCTTCTCTGCCCAGAGACAGGAGAAAGGAGAGGGTCCAAAATGTCTAGAAACTATTTAAGANCCCCCCCCCCCCCCCCCCCCAAGAGGGCTCTACTGTTAAGTTTACAAACTTTATTTTATGTTTCATTAATCACATTAATGATAGCCACGTTGGTGGGTGGTATGGTTGCACCCCTGTCACCTGGTATTGCTCAATATACAGGTACTATATCGCTCAAAAAGATAGAGACGATTGGCATTTGATTCAAGTGCAAGTTGCACTTGAGTCAAATGCAAAATCGTCTCTATCTTTTTGGGCGATATAGTACTTGAAAGTTGATCTAGCATGACAACCCATGTACAGTTGAATCCGGATATAATACACTTCACAGGACTGCGAGAAAAAATTTGTTATAACCGAGGTCTGTTATAGCCAAATTGTTGCTTTTGCAACGAATACACAAAGTGTTCTGCTTTCCAAATGCCCTGCACACTACTCCAAACTGATTAACCCCTTCGGCCCCAGATCGGCCCGAACCACACAGTTTTTGGCTTACGCGTACTCCGAAGATACGGACAAGATATTTTGCAAATAATAACAGCTATACTTACGAGATCGGGGAAAACCCTGTGAATGTGTCTGGAACCATTTTGCTCGTCTAGAAGTCCCTAAATTAATTTCCAAAAAAGAGCTATAAAACTCGAAATTGGACTACTGCCGCCCAACTTTTAGGTTGATTTAATTGTGAAATGCGTGAAAATATGCGGAATAACAACTTTGAGAACCATACCAGAGGAATTTGCTGAAATCGTCGCCCTTTGCGAGAAATTAATTAATACTTATTTGCGGCTTTCTGGCACTTCGGAAAACTTCGGAAAACTCCCAAAGGACCTGTTCAAGCAGCCCCGCTACCTAAACGGCTACCATCTTGCGCATCTTGTAGTGTATAATCTATGCACCTAGTTTTACGCTAAAGGCCGCTGTGTTCGCCACTGACTGTATCTTTGATGTGGTAGGGGTTGCCACCTAGCGGCCTTGGTAGGATTCAAAACATGTTGTCACTTGGTGAACTGTTTTATTAGTTGATTTAGACTTAGGAAAACTCGTGTGGTTTTTACCCCGTAAAAATGTTGTAAGAATATTCGTGTGAGACAAATGCCGGGTCCGGGAACCGATATGCGAAATGCAAGCCCCATCGAGATATCACGCGTTTGCACAATCGCATATCTCTCCCTCACTCCCTCTCCTCTCTCTCACTCTCCCCTAAAAGAGAGAGAGGTGAAAGAGGGGCGGACTCGCCGGACTCAAGATGGGGTTCGTTGGCAAAGCAAGGCCGAACTCTTTCTCCAAACTGATGAAGGTCACCCGAGGTCACCCTTTAGAAGCATTCATCCATTGAATGACATATATTAGAGTGGCTGGACAGCAACATTTTGATCCAACTCCCCTGCGTTGCCAAGTTTCAGTGATCTGCTCCAATCTAATGACACGAATCATTGAGCCATGTGGGTGGCCTTTCTTTGCCAGGATAACTTTGAACAGGTTCTTTATTTGTTTCACCGAAGCAGGTTGGCATAGTGGATAAGGTGTCCGACTGCTAATCGGGAGGTCCTGGGTTCGAATCCCGGGGCTGGCAACTCTGACCGTGGTTTTCTGTGGTTTCCCACGGTCCTTCCAGGGAAATTCCGGAGCTGTTTCCGTAATTAACAGGCCACAGCCGCTTCCTTCCGTCCCTATCCCATCCCAAAAAGTGCAGTAAAATGAAAGCAAAGAGTTCCAGGCAAAAGAAAAACTTCCCCCCTAAAGAGCCGAAAAAGGCTGATAACGGGGTATGAATTATTATAATATTATTATTATTATTATTATTTGTTTCTCATGAAGTACGACGATTTCAGATTATTATTATTTTTTTTAATAATAATCCGGGGTAGTGCTTGACCTCATCTGAGGTATGCAGCACGGACCTTTATTTATTATGTCAAGTACATTTGGCGCATACGTTTCCGCAGCACCACTCCGCCTCCCTGATTTCAGAAAATTCATCTCATACTCATTTAGGAGTTTTCCTAAGTGCTAGAAAGCCGCAAATAAATATTAATTTATTTCTCGCAAAGTACGACGATTTCAGCAAATTCGTCTGGCATGGTTTTCATGGTTGTTATTCCGCATATTTTCACGCATTTCATAATCAAATCAGCCTAAAAGTTGGGCGGCAGTAGTCCAATTTCGAGTTATTATAGCCCCTTTTTGGAAATTAATTTAGGGACTTCTAGACGAGTAAAATGGTTCCAGACACATTCATAGGGTTTTCCCAGATCTCGTAAGTATAGCTGTTATTATTTGCAAAATATCTTGTCCGTATCTTCGGAGTACGCGTAAGCCAAATACTGTGTGGTTCGGGCCGATCTAGGGCCGAAGGGGTTAATGAAATCCATAAAAAAAGCAATATTAGCTCACCCGAAAATTATGTATGACCAAAAAATATCAGCAATTTTCTTATGCCGTCTCCTTTTTGCAAATTTTATACCATAGAAATCTTATATCTCTTCAAGGGGCCAAAAAATGGTCCATTATATCTGAGGTGAGGTGAAAATGAGTATGTTGTATCAGGGGTAAAAATTCACAGGGCCTTATGGAAGTACACCGGGACCTCCCCACAGCAGGACCAAATCGAAAGAAGGCGGACAAAGGTCTACTTTTTGGAGACACTTTGACATCCATCCATTCCTATAAAATGGGATCATTGCATAATGCACTCTTTTTCATGGAAAAGTTCCCACCAAACTTGTGTGGAGCCTTGCAAAATTGTCTAAATTTCAGTTGTGCGAAATTATTTGTTGTCAAAACTGGCAACGTATCACCGTGTTTAGACACTTACAGGAGCATGTAATAATTGTAATGATTAGTGCATGTCATGACCCCGTTCTTTATCAATAAAATGATGCCATTATCGCGTACCTAATACAAACCTTTGATGCTTGACTAACACCTTTTCTGAAACCCCCATTATGAACGGTTTTCCTCATAAAAGTAGGCATACAAAACGAAAGATACGAGAAGACACGCAAATTTATGGCCTAAACCGTGGACAAGAAGTCCCTGGATCAGATTGAGATAAATTCAGCTGCGCCATCCTGTGCCGGTGCCCGGGGCAGGGCAGAACGTAACGAAATTACCAGAAATTACGCACAGTAGTCCCAAATTGAAAACCGTGACCAAAAGTGACAAAATTCATGATTCAGGGGTTTTCATGGTCCATAAATTCAAATCTGTTGCTAAAAATCCATGATTCAAAATGGCGGATCCAATATGGCAGACTTCTGAGAGTAAAACAAATCAAATTAAATCGAAAATTAGGATTTGGGGTTTTTCCAGGTAGAAGATTTCAAATCTGCTGTTAAAATGCCACTTAAAAATGGCGGTTCCATATGACAGATATATTAGTGTAATATTTGAAATCTTACTACCTGGAAACCCCCGAATCCCAATTTTCGATTTAATTTGAGTCGTTTTACTCTCTGAGGTCTGCCATATTGGATCCGCCAGTTTGAATTGTGACATTGTAACGACATATTTGGAATCATCTGCCTAGAAAACCCCCAAATCCCAATTATTGATTTAATTTGAGTAATTTTACCGTCAGATGTCTGCCATATTAAATCCACAATTTTGAATTTTGAAATTTTAACAACATATTGAATTGTCGACCATGAAAACCGCCTAATCGTGAATTTTGTCAAGAAAATGCCATTATTTTGTCTTTTGTCCATCTTTTTTTCAATTTGGTACTACTGTGTGGCCTTTCAAGTCTGCTATGACTGAAAGTCTGTTGTAGCCGAGGCTGTTATTAGGTACAGTAAATTTTAAAAACGAACTGTATTTATTGTGCGACATCTATGAGACCGGCAATACCACCTATTGACAGGGATAACCTTGAATCCTGAAAGAAAATTATGCGCATGTGCAGCTAGATAGAGTAGGCGTCGCATCACGTGATCAAAAGGGAAGCAACCCACAGAAAGTGCCGTCAAGTGCAATCCTTGCATTCGAGAATGCCATGATAATTCCCGCCCCCACAGAGCAAATGCCATCAAAGCTGTCATGCATAGATTGTAATGGAAGTCCCAACCTGTTCCCCAGTGACTTTCACATTTTGGTGAACGGAAGAAATCGTTGTGCTGATGCCGCTTCCAGAGGAACAATGAAGTGAAGGAGGGAGTTAAGATCTGGTCCCAGGAACAACCCAGGGACTTCTATGAGCAGGCCATTGTACGCCTAGTGTCTCAGTGGGATAAATGTCTAAATCATCACAAACAATACTTTTGAAAAAAAGTTAAATGATACATTGATATAGCCTTCAGCGCGTTTTTTATTGACTGGATGGTGCTTTCGGTGGGTTGCTTCCCTTTTCATCACGTGATGCAAAGCCTGCTCCCTCCAGCCTCACATGAGCAAGTGCATAATTTTCTTTACGGTTTGAAGCTTATCTCTGCCAATCGTTGTTACTGCCTGTCCAATAGGTTATCCACAATAATTAGGGCTGGTTTTTTATTGGCTGCATCTAACATCTCCAGTTTCAACTGTATATTCTAGAGAATTCTTATGTTATTTTGTATCACCGAAGCAGTGGTGGCGGAGGGGATATGGTATCCGACTGCTAATCGGGACGTCCTGGGTTCGATCCCCGGGGCCGGCAACCCTAACCGTGGTTTTCTGTGGTTTCCCACGGTCCCTCCAGGTAAAATGCCGGTGTTGTTTCCTAAAATAATAGGCCACAACCGCTTCCTTCCGTCCCTATCCGATCCCCAAAAGCGAAGTAAAAATGCAAAGAAAGAGTTCCAGTCAAAACAAAACTCCCCCCTAAAGAGCCGCTGGCTGATAACGGGGTATGATATTATTATTATGTTATTTTGTATCATTAACCCTATGTTTCCCGCTGGATTCTGTACTTTTTGGGTGGGGGTTTAAAAATAGTGCCCTATGTGAAAATCACTGGATCTGGCACCATTGGTTTCGCTCTCGATTCATGCACAAGATGGGGTTGAACCCTGCTATACGTAAAAACATGCATTGCATCTCGAGAGAGCCATGTACCACCTCATATGCTATATGCTATACATGTGACGGTGACATCAGCCTATTGCGACATCTATCCGTGTGTTTTTAGGCGGCTTCCACCACTCCGAATCATCCAATATAATTCTACATGATTGGCCACTCCCTCTGATAAATTATGAAAACATTAAGGGGGGGATAAGGATAATCAGGACTTCTTCGAGTTCCAACTCTGGCCGAAAGAGGAGACAGTGGATCCCACCCTCGCTACACAAAAGAAAGGTCGCGTTTGCGGTTGACCATTCCCTCTAGGCACAATAAAAACCGTGAAAATTAGGGTTCCCCCAACTTCTAGTAGTTCTCAAATCAGTCAAATTTTGACAAAATTATTATTTGCCAAAAGGTTATAGCTAAATATAAAAATCTGCTTCACGGGTCCGGAGCACCTCATTTTTCCGCATTTTTTGGTGCTTGTTACGACATCACTTAAAATTGTACAACAGCGTAATTTACTCCCGAATGCAAATTACTTTTTAAAATACTACATTAATAATATAAGAAAAGTACATCACACATGTGTAAGAGAGAGGTCAGTTACACTTACACACAAAAAATCAGTTCTGCTGTTGTTAGTTAGCGAGAACTTTACTCCCAAATTCTCTTTATCCCCCCTAAGTGTATGTTTCAAAAAAAGGTCTGGTTTAAAGGGACACTCCACTCAAAATACAAGTTGGGTTTTAAAAATCGGGTTAAAAATCCTGATTCCAAGGGTATAAGCAGTTTTTCTGAGAGACGAACGGTAAGGCCAGGACTGGCCAGGCCGAGAGGTCAGATTCGTAAAATAATAGTCTCCTGCGCAGTGAGTGATGGGAACAAGATCCCTCCAGCGGCCAGATGGGGAACCACGCAGACGGACGGGACTGTTCCGGCGTGGTTCCGGGACCGAATATTATGGAAAAAAGAGAGTGCGCGACCTGATACGGAGGCTAACGAGGCAGTTAGAAGCCCCAACGGTGCGGAGAAGGCATCCCTTATCTCGGTGCGGGGGAGCACCTTTAATTCGCGCCATCCCCTGGTCTAGTTCCGCCCGGTTCCGCTCTTCTGGTGGCGTGGCCACCTGCGCCGCGCGCGGTTTTCGAACGGCACACTACCAGCTTACACCCTGGCCTTACAGTTCGTCTCAGAAAAACTGCTTATACCCTCGGATTCTGGATTTTTTGCCCGATTTTTAGAACCCAACTTGTATTTTGAGTGGAGTGTCCCTTAAAAAGGAGGTATAAATGTGAGCCACCAGGTACGAAAAAAGGCAGCTCAGGTGATCCAAGGCCACTTCCCCCCAGCTAAGAGCACTCAGCCCGGCCAATCAGGCGCGAGAACACTTTTTGTCATGCCATTAAAAATATCATGCGAGGTGCGTAAATACAGGGTGTTCCAGAGTTGACGACTCACTCTTTGAAACGCAATTACTTTCGAACGGAATAACATATTTATTTAAAGTACTTACCAAAACACCAAGGAAATACTAACTTAAGACCTGTTCTTCATGGTATGGTCAACCACCCCCCCTTCCACGTCGATGCAGGCCTGCAATTGCAAGGCGACGTTGTCGCACACCTTCCGACAGAAGTCAACAGGGATTGCGTTGAACTCCTGTGTGATTATGTCACGCAGATGCTCCAGGGAGCCCATTCGATGGTGGTAAACCTTTTCCTTCAGATAACATTGATAACCCCACAGGCGTCCGACTGATTTTGCTTTTGCTGGAGAACTTTCCAGTGCATCTCGGATGCGCTGTTTGTTTTCTGCATTCACAACTGTTCTCCCTTTGCCGGGTTTCTTTTGATCCAAGACACTTCCAGTTTCATCAAACCGTTGGTTTATCCTCGCAACAGTTTTTCGAGTAGGAGCCGGTCCACCGAAAAGGTTTGCCAGTTGACGGCACACTTCTGTAACATTTTTTTTTCACTGAATACAGTCGAACACACTGGACACGTTTCTCTAACGACATTCTTGCTTCGGCCATTTTTGTTGCAAGACCTGAGCATTGCTTAGTACTGCCACCGACATGGAAGATTTTCGCACCCTCCCTTGATGTTTTGGTACGTACTTTAAATAAATATGTTGTTCCGTTCGAAAGTAATTGCGTTTCAAAGAGTGAGTCGTCTACTCTGGAACACCCTGTACTGATGGACATAGAAACTAGAAGAGTTACATACGGCTATGGTGAAAGAAATTTCTGTCTGGGTTATACCAATGAATTTTAAACATTTATTCTGTCTTGTCACATTATTATATCACAAAAATGGCAGCAGAAGACATAGGGTAAATGTACACAATTTTGACCCCTGGCAGTGTTAGCAGGTTTGCAAGTCTTTTTACAACAAAGGAGGATGTTATATTTGAGTTTAGGTAAGCCTTTCTTGCCATAAGTGTGGCAATCAATGTCAGCTGGCCAAGGCATGGAATTACTCTCATCTATACTTTACACTGCTACATCAGAATGGAGAAGTATTCCTTCCCCCAACTCCTTATTTCCACTTTTATGGTGTTTCAGAATTTTGGCCGCATACACCGCCACTTACACTGACAATAACAAGCAAAAGAGAGAGAAAAATCCTTATGATACAGGGTAATATCTATGGGTATACAGCCACGATCTTAGTCAGGGGAGAGGGTCTGAGAGAAAATCTTGGAAAATTATTCGCCCCAAACAGGATCAAGCAATCTGCAAATTTTAAACCCTTCTGTTTCACAAAATCAGTTAAATGTGATTGATCGTTATGCATTGAAGCTCTTCCTCTGATTGCATTGTACAGGGTGTATCAGAAGTTGGTGCCTATTTTTATTCCCGAATAACTTACCAACGAGTACATCTACGGAAGTGAAACATGATTCAAAATGTGCGGGAATTCATGAGAATTTATCTGGGTGACACCTCAGTGACACCTTGCTACTGTGTCGAGCGCAGCTTGACACTTCTTGCATTGGTGGCGCTGATAACGGGGTCACCTGTGAACAAAATGTCGTACCATCAGTCTGTGACATACGAATGGGGACGAAGTGTTCGGGGGCTGGTCTGTGATATCACAGAGAGCGAGAGAGGTGGTCCGACATTTTGTTCATAGCTGACCCCGTTATCAGCGCCACCATGGCAAGAAGTGTCAACCTGCGCCCGCTAACAGCGCCACCGAGGAAGAAGTGTCAAGCTGCGCTCGACACAGTAGCAATGTGTCATTGAGGTGTAACCCAGATAAATTCTCATGAATTCCCACACATTTTGAATCATGTGTCACTTCCGTAGGTGTACGCGTTGGAAAGTTATTCGGAAATAAAAATAGGCACAGACTTCTGATATACCCTGTATATGGATCATGCAGAGCCTGGCCTTATTTTATAAAAGTACTCCTTAAGCTATTTACATAATATCACAGTTGGCACAGCTTCAGATGAAAATGCTTGGCTTCCTTTCAGGTTGCATATGAACATGGTCCAGCATTTCCCAAGACCACCATATGTCCCAGAGATACGGCCACGAACTCACAGCAGCACAGCAATTTCCACTGGGGCTCTTCCACATTCACTCTACACCAGCCAAGGCACCACCTTGCAAAAACCAGCCGCTGCAACATCTCCTTTGCAACGAAACATGAGCAGTAATGCTCCATCACCTCCTGTTGGAAGTTTAAGCAGTCCCCCAGGAGTATCTGTAATAAGTCAGACCCACCCCTCTCCAGTTTCATCACCGATGCGAAGAGCCTCAGGAAGTGGCAGCAGCCCCCTCCCAGAGCGCCCTCACAGCGTCGAGAATCCTTCCACCCCACGCAGTGCTGGGACATGCATTGATAGTCCACTTACACCACGCAGTATGAGCTGCCCGCACACCCCAAGCAGTTCTTCTAACACACCACAACTGGAAATTGCACATTCCCAATCTGAAGGATACAGTCATAATGCACCAGCTGAAGCGCCACTTAGCATGGGGAATGCATGCATCTCTGAAGAAAGCATTGGAAATGTGGCACCTGGTAGTAATGGAAGCAGGGGTGGTGGAGGTGGAGGAAACAACCCTGTAATACCTTTCATGTCATTCAGCTTTTTTGGAAACTTCAAACTAGGCCTTCGCGGGGGGAGTCCCATGTCAATTGTCAGTGGAAGTGCCCGTGAGGGAGAATCAGGGCAAAAAGGAGCAGGGAAAGACACTGGGAGCTATTCTGTTGAGGAACAGGGAGCAGAGAATGCATCAGCACACAAAGATGAGTTGGGGAGAAAGCTTGTTTCAGATATTTCTGATGGTGCAGAAGGGGGAAAGAATCACTCTGACACTACAGGAGGAAATGACAGAGAAATTTCCAGATTGGGGGAACCTTGTGGAATGGAATCACCAATTGTCGTCAAAGTGGAAAACACAGGAGACATCTTAGAAAATATCCCCAAACCTGAAGAGGAAGAACATGTTCGAGGTGAAGAGGTGCACCTTTCAGTTTCAAATCAACATAACAAGCCTGTGAATACTTTCCTAATGACGGAAAGTGCAGTGCCTAATACCAGTTCTTTGACAACACTGAAGGTGGAAATGCATAATAGTGTGAGTGAATCACCTATAGTAACTTCACCCATATCTTCAACACTTTCCTCACAAAGCTCAACTACCAGTATTTTTAGAATTGCTACATCTAATATGACAGGTTCTGTGCAAGAGGTTACTTCTAGTGCCATGTCTTTTGTTGCAATGCCACCCATTCCCCAGCCACCTCTTTCTGAAGTCCCACCTTCCAGCATCCATCATTCCAATGTTGGCATTCCTGGGGCACTGAAATTGACACAGGCGCAAGCCTCCATCTCACATGTGCCTTCGTATCTAGAACGGGTGTCAAGAGGAATTCCTTCGACCACCTTGCCAACACCACCTGCTAGGCTAGCATCCACCCAAGTTGTCAGCACCAGCACTATGCCACGGTTGCTGGCATTACCTGGAGGGACTTGCACTTCATTGTCATCATGCCCTGGTGGTGTCTTGCCAACCGGCAATTTATCATTCCCAACTATCACTATGCCTATAATATCTTGTGCTGCTGTCACTGTGACTGCATTAACATCAAGTAAGGATGCAAGGTCATCAAGTGAAACAAGTGCCACATCAGTACTTCTAAAGCCCCATATTGCTGCTGTCCAACACCGGTCTCCAAGGCTAACCCTAAACAAGGAAGGAGTTGAAACAAGTGCAGCAGAGTTAACTAAGATAGTTTCTGCCCCTCCCACTTCCTTAAGCACCACTTGGAGCATACCACCAACTTGTTCAGTGACTCCATTGCCACATGGTGGCCTAGATGTTTCAAAATCTAAGAATGTGATGCAAGTTTTAACAAGTCTCAGTGCAGTGACTGCCCACGTGAATTCATCATCCATTGTGTATGCTGCAAGACCGCTAGCCATTTCCAGTTCTGCAGGGGCCCAATGTACACTAATTCCTGCAACAACTATTGTCACAGGAAGCAGCATGACACCAAAAGTAGTAGCAAGTGCACTCTCAAAAGTGAATAGTGAGGTCACAGAACAGCTGGAGCTAGAAGTGCCTCCTATGAAACGCTTGAAATCATCTGATGTTACAAGCAACATCTCAAGTAACTGGGCTGATTTTCCAACTTCCATTGGTCATGATGAGCAAAAACCAGTTGTGGTGAAAACTGAACCATTGGATTCAAGCTGTTGCAGCAGTAATGATGAACAAGATCAACTAGAAAAGGACGCAACATTGGGTGGGGCTGTGGTGAAACAAGAAACTGGCAGTGAAGATATGGATACAGATGTTGCTAACCATTTCGTGTTTTCTACAAATGACACCACCCAGTGTAGTGATCCTTCTTCAGCACCTACCACTTGCTCGTCTAGCCAAGAGACCATTCCCTCTGAATCACAAAATGTGTTGTTGAAGCAACTCCTTCAAAACACTGCCTGTGCTACGACGACGCAAACCATTACTGATGCATTCTCCCTGACAACTTCTTTATCACAAATGCCACAACAGTCAGTCAACCAAGCAGCTGTGCGACTCCGAGAATCTGCTGCAGGTCCAACGTTTGCTAGTCAATCGGCCTCTGTTGCGAGTCCAACTTCCACAGATGCTATTGTTAAAGTGGAGAAGAAAGTTGAGGAAGTTATCCAGTCCAAAGTGGAGGATGTCAAGATTCTGGGAACACTGCGTGATGTGGCAAACATGCAAAATTTCTCAGGGGAAGTGAAGGCGGAATTATCCAGACGAGTTCTTGTTGCTGACGAAGAGGATGACAAAAAAGTTCCAGTTGCACTTGACAGAGAAGAAAATACGGAGGGGACAGATCGGGCATCATTGGAATTGACTGCTTCTGGTGAGAGATTTGTCTCCATTAAGGCCTGTTTCCACCTGCACAATTTTCGAGCACAAAAACTAATTTTGATGGAAAGCACAAAAAGGGAGCGCAAAATGAAGCACAATCTGGGATTATTCTGAAGTAGAAAATTTTGAACTTTTCACAAATTGTGCCTGGCACAAAATGGGAATCCAAGATGGCCAACTGCACAAGGGCATGAAATGGTGAACTTATCCTAAATATTTTGCGATAATTGAAGCACAATTGACCATTAAATTAAGCTGAATGATTTTCGGACGGGGATTGAGTTTAAATAAAATGCATTCAGAACTTTGGGTGTTCCCAACGACAGCTCATGTCACTAAGTCCTCGTCCACCGGATCGCGTGCCATCGTGTGTGTAGCTGGCAAGGGCCAAGTTAGCAGATGTGGCCTCCCATCGTGCAGCAGCCTGACGAGAGGAAGTACACGGAGATCGACTTAGAAGCACCATCAATCTACTTTTGGCTCCAGCCATACACTGAGATCCTATGCCCTTGTGCACATTCTTTCCTGTGGTTTTTGTGAAAGGGACAAAAATTGTCCTGGTTATAACGAGGGTGGGATTTGTGCTGCACAAAATCGTCTAGGAACAAAAATTGTTCAGGTCTGCATTTTGTCCAGAACAGAAATAGTTCTGGTGGAAACAGGCCATTAGGGTTGCTTAACTAATCTAAAACCCTGAAGAATGAAGGTGGTAATGAGCTATGCGACCCTGTTTTTATGAAATGTCTAAAGAGAGTGAATATAGCAAAGCTGTATGTTGGTGACATGAAGCTCTACCTCATGAGAAGATGGGAATATGAGTCACAGGCATGAAACCCCATACTATTCACGAAAAGCTGCTGATGTGCAATATTTCTACTTCAAATCACTGGAACACTTTATTTTCAAGGAGCCTGAATACAGATCAGTACTTACGGGTTTTTAGGAAGTTTGTGAATGAGTTGTAGGACTAAATTTCGGATGTCTCCTACCGGCAAGTTTACGGTCTTATAATCGAACAATTTTAAGAAAAGTGCACGCAGCCACACCTCTCCCTCCCGCCCAATGATCTTAGAGTTTCCCTATCTATCCTGCCTCTGATTGGTGCTTCCATGAAAGGTCACCTACATCATGTCCCTTTCTCTAAATAGTTAGACCAGCGTTTCACAACCCAGGTTCCGCAAGCAATCGCCAGGGGTTCTGGGAGAAATAGTGACGAATAGGCTAGTCATATGTAAAGGTATTTTTGAGTCCTTAATCTATATTTATGTACAAGAATTTGACAAAATAATAGGGATACTTGCAAAAAGTGGTTGAAAGTTCACGTCGGTTTTATTCGAAAACTGGAAATGTTACCAAGATCAATTTTACTGACAAGGGAAGGTCCCTGGGTGATAATGATGGATATTGATGAAAAACATGATAATACAGGACAATATATAACCAAAAATGAAATATTTCGTGCAGAGGCCCACATTTGCAGAAGTTATGACGTCTTAAGTGCCAAAAATCATACATTTTCTTACACAATGGGATTACATTAGTCACTACATAATAATGACATTGAAGTGTGTAATCAGTTTCTAGAGGACTTCTAATCACAAAAATAGTCCTATAGAACGGCTCTGTTCATTCGTCTATCAACGGAAACTAATTTCGAAATCCAACGATAACCCGCCCCTAAAGTAGACTTGTGTGGATAGAGTGAACCCGGCAAACCGGAAGTTGACCATGAAACCTACTTTGGTCACGCTTAATCCTAATATGAAAACCGTTTGTCGCTATCTCTGACGGTTTAGGCCTTGATACCTGTCCACGGACGGACAGACAGACAGATAGACAGAGCAGTTCTATAAAGGCCCATTCGCACAGGCTGTCCACGGTTTTGGTTTTTGGTCGCGTAGAAGTGCCGGTCGAGCTTTTTCCGCTGGTCAGTTTCACACAGGCCGTCGCGTCGCCGGTTTTGGTCTTTGCCGCTAGTGCCACTGCCGCATACGCGTAGGCAACATGGCGGATGTGGATGTCATTACAGCTGCATACATGCACGATGCACCAGCTGGTTTTACTCCGCGCCCTTCTCGTCCTTCGAAGGAAGAGGAAGCAACATGAGCTACCGTGCCATTCAAGCGCAGTTTGTACATAAATTCGCTCGGAACATGTGCAGGACGTGGTTCAGAATGCATTTGATTAGAACTTACTTGGTCTTCCCAGGGCTTTTGCCCATCTCGTACCACGCCTTCTCCCTCTTCCCCTTGTTCCGATACGCGGCCTTACCCACCGCCTAGAGCAGGCTGCATCTCTCCACCTCGTCGATAAGGGCCTTATAACTGCATAATTTCCAAATACACATAGTTCGTCCAGGCCATGCGGAATCCAAGCGCTTCGGCAATTAATGCCGGCAAGTGGCTCGGAACGTCACTGCCTTAATATGCGGACACTGGACCACGGTCTTAGAAGGAGAGGTCGGGAAACTCCCCGCCATCTTGCGATCCGTTACTCAATCCCGCCGTGGCGCTGACTGGAGGTGGCCATGATGTGACTGGATCGTGAACATCTCCATATTGCGGCCATCTTGGTATACGCCGTGGTGTACGCCGTGGTGTACGCTATCGGTAGTAATCGGGAGGGTTGGGTTGTACCGACAGGGTCGCTAGTTGTTATGGCGAATGAACGACACGCACAGCGAGATTCCATTGTTTTTACTAGCGCCGCTGCGGGAAGGAATAACGGATCGGCCTTTTCTATTGCGCTGGAATAGAAGTGTCCAGGGGCTGCACTGGACCAAGATCCAATGGGCTTCGATAAATAATAGGCGTGTAGGGCGTGGGCGTGTTCCGTGTATCTGCTGAAAGATAGGCCTGTATCGGCTGAAGATAGGCCTGTATCCGCAAGGGGGGGAAGGTTAGGTTAGGTTGGAACAGCGTACCTCACTGGAAAAAAGGTTGCAAATTATGTGTTATAGTTCCTCTGCCTTTTACAACAATAGAAAGTAGGTCTGCCTGCTGCGATGGTGCGCTGCAAACACGACCTCGCGGTATTCTGAAATTTTGGTAAGGGCATCTTTTATTATTTCCACCGGGCGTTATGTGATCTGAATATTAACATGGCATCACCTGGACATCACGTGGGCATGGCATCACCTTGGGTCACCAATGACATGCCCGTTTGTCGCACCGGAACCCGCGTTGCAGGTGGAGTAAGAAGGATATCAGTCTTGGCGCTCTCAAATCTGCCGCGCAAAGACATAAAAATACGTATGTATGATGTCGTGAGCCAATAGTGCGGGCTGGCCCAGTAGTCCGCGAGTGAATTGGCAGCCGGCCAACAATGCGCCCCCCCCNCCCCCCAGCCACCACCACCTCCGTAACAGTGAAGAATCACGATCTGGCATCGCCGCAATTCGTGACGCAAAGGAAGCCGCACTTTTCAAACGGAGCCGCCCTGGCCAAGCGGGTAGAAATATTAGGCCGATGTCATTGTCACCGTCATCATTATCATCATAATTGTCCTGGTCATTACTAAGAGATTACTAAGTCATTACTTTGCCCCTCGTGAAACTACACCAAGCAGCTTCAATTTCCTTGGACGACACCCGTGACTGTTGGTATTGCCTTCCAGTTGCAGTAGTAGGCATTCCTACCACACATAGCACATGTTGCACTGGAACCCAGCACTAATCATCAGGATTTGGTCAATAGTAGGATCTTACTGGGCCATGTGGATGCATAAATTTCACATATACGTCACCATCAAAGTCATGTTTTCCCATTTCATCCACAACCCCAAGATACCAATGGTGATCGTAAACACATGCAACTAAAGAGTTCACTTGCAATTGTAAGATGTTTGGTTCGTGCTTGGCTCATTTTGAAGTGAAATGTTAATGGAATGTTTAGTAATTGTGTCCTCTTTAGGCCAATGAATGAGACTCAAATTATCATGTCCAGATACTGGAGTAATTATATAGCAATCTGAAGGAGTGTGTCAATAGAACAGTCTTGTTGAGTGACACTTTGTGTTAATGTACCATTATCAAGGGGAAAAACCAAAATACACAGACAAATTTTTACACCTCCTGAAAGTAGACTTCAAGACCTTTCTTTTGGTGCAATTTCATTAAAATTTGAGGATACACATTTTGGGAATGAGCTGTGAAAGTTTCAAGGTCATGCCAACAAATGTTATTGATTAATGTGTGAAGATATGATCTCAGCACAAATCTGACAGCATTTTTGGAATCGGAAGGTTTCTGTGCATAAGTACAAATATTTTCAACTTTCTACACCAATTAGTTAACACACAATAAAATATTTTGAAAAACAAGTCGTGCCTTCACAACTCTGCCGTAGCCATTTTCACCCTCATTTCCCTGGCCACAGCTCAAGAACTATAAGAGCTAGGAGGCTAAAATTTTCAGGATATTAGTTTCTCAGTACACAGTTTGCCCAGTTAAAATTTCAAGAAAATCTGAGATGGTGGGTGACATGGCTGGATGTACTGACATGGAATGACTCTCTGTGAAAATAATTTTAGGGACTTCTAAGCGACGAAAATCGTCTCCAATGCATTCATAGTGCAGACTGTATAGTGTAGACACTGTAGAGCATAAGTTACGTGTACTGTCAAAAAAGAACTGAAATTATATCAAAAACTTTCCCTTCAGTAAAAAAAAAAGAGAAGTAAGACCTCCGCGGCGGAATGAAAGTACTGAAACAAGGCAGGCGCACGTAAGACCTTCACCAATTGATTTAAGCTGTACCATAGGTCTTACTCAAGCAATTCTCAAGTACGGTACGGAACGGCTCGTAAAATGACTGCTGCAAACTACTCAGAGCAGTATACGTAGGATTTTATTATGAAAAGAAAAAAATGGGGGAAAAACTAAACCCATCCTAACAGACTTGGTCCAATCGAAAAAGACCCTCTAAAATTCACCAATTAACCTTTATATGTGAAAAATTAAACATTAGGGTTAAAATCAGCATCTAAAAGGGGTGCGCCGATTCTGCATGAATGTTTCATGGCAATAATTCTCAATAATCGCATAGAAATTCAATGTGCTTAATATTGAAGTTCCTAATTTCATAAAACACTAATATGGAGTGGCTCATGGAAAACTAATACTGCCAATAAGAGCTAAGATATACTGCTAACTTCGCAGTACCATTGCACTACACTGGTACTGCTAAGTTAGAAGTAACTAGTAGTACGACAAAAATTCCAAAGATTTGTTTCAGAAAGGAGACTTCATGAGCAGTGAATTGGAAATTGCTTGAGTAAGACCTATGGTACATCTTAAATCAATTGGTGAAGGTCTTACGTGCGCCTGCCTTGTTTCAGTACTTTCATTCCGCCGCGGAGGTCTTACTTCTCTTTTTTTACTGAAGGGAAAGTTTTTGATATAATTCAAGTAGGGATGATCACTGGTGAGAGTACGACACATGTAAGACTCCTTTGGTAGCCCACACCTCCCTCCTCGAGCAAACCCATGCCTCCCACGTCCCACCCCACAATAAACACAAATTGATTTGTCAGTTCGGCCCCGTTTTGACCCTTCATGTGGCGGATTTTTATGATTTTCTGGGTTTTCGATGACACAGCGATGCTAAAACATTGTACCAAAGCGTTTTGAAAGATATTGATTTTTGCCGATTTTTGGGGGAGTGATAATTTCGTTACAGACTCTTCTTCTTTTGGCTTTTTCTCTGGAACTAATCAAGACACAGAAGTGAATTTGGTGTCATTGTACTCAGAAATACTGGTAGAAGCGTACGCCATGGTAAAATGTGACATTTAAATTTTGTTTCTTAAAAATGTTTAAATTTTAAAATCGAAACATTAAATATTTTTAAGTGATACCCCTTAATTTTTCGCTGGTTTAGAGTTATGTTGTAGCCCTATATGTGGTCTACATGTGTGCACAACAGTCGTGTTGGCTAGTCTCATATTACGGGAGATTACAGAGATTTGTCGGAAGGTGGCCCGCTTGACGTGGAATGCCTCATATATCTTCTTCTTCTATCTAATCTAATATATATAAAGCCCCACGCCGAGGAGGATATAGGATATAGGATGGAAAAGATTTCGCACTTCCCGAGGTCGTAGAGCTGTGGTCGAAATTCCGTTGGATTCCTTGCAGTCGACATACATTGTCCAAAAATCCTCAAAATGCCAAAATTCCCAGCCGTTTTCGAGATGGCAAAAATTCGATTTTTGCCCACTCCACCTGGAACATCTGTTTGTCGTTAAGCCGGGAAAGAACAATGGCCCATTCACCCTCATCTCCGGAGACCTCTCAGCTCACATATGGTTACACCCCCTCCCCCTGGCCCCCACCCCACTTCCTTTTTTCAGCATATACGTCAGATAGGGCGCATTCTCATACCGTCATACCTTTGTGGACCGTGACGTCACGGGTTCTGTAAACGGATGGATTAGGCGGAACACGGGCAC
>KZ539598.1:2135-17983 GCA_000934665.2 Catajapyx aquilonaris
GGGGGGGGGGGGGGGGGGGGGGGGGCGTATCTCAAGTGCCTAAGGGCGGCCGGAGGGGTAAATCCGGCGCTGAGCATGTGACATGTGACTGCCCAACAACAATTAGACTGCTGTTTCACGACGGCATCGTCTGGTTTGCGAGGTCAGCTCATCGGTTGTTCCTGTGAGGATGAACCCATGAACCTACAGTATATCCAGAGTTAGCCATCTGTTGAAACACTTTAAAACGCTTTAAAACTTATTGCGGCCCCGTCCCTTCTAAAATGGTGTGTTTAAAAACGAAAAATCTCCTCTTCCCCCCTACTGAAGACGTGAAACAAATGACGATCTGACTGTGAGAAACGTCATTTTCCCGGAGACCTATCATGCGCAGCTAGTTCCCTTTTCTTTCATAACCTAGCAGTGCCATCAACCTACCTACACGCGGGGTCAATTAGCTTTCTTAGTCATAAGAGAAAGACGTGGGAATCATTCTCTGCCACTCTACAGGAAAGGTCAAAAGAAACTCAGTTGTATTGTTGATTCCTAGGATGGGTTTGTATTTCACTGCATGAAGTTGCTTCAAATTTTAATTATAATTTTTTTTGCAATTTTAATACAGTACTTCCAGTATGAATAAATTATAGAAAGGTTTCAGCTTCTAATCTATAGTTATCTCCATTTCTGAATGTGTAACTTCTTCCATATATTGTGCTATACTGTATAGGCTACACCATGATTATCATGATTTTACTGTGTTAATCAGGTGCTTTGGTCTATACGCAGCTGAAATGCCTCCCTTTATGGACTTCCACTATTATTTTACAAATCAACGATAGACTCATTGGGCGTTCATTACGTCTGTTACACTTTGAGCTGAAAAACAAAGCAATAAATCCCTTGGAGGGGGGAAAAAAGCACCGCCTGACCCCACCACCACCATGCACGAGCACAACAAAATCCTCAGCCCTAGGCAGCTGCCTACATGATCCTTGCCAGGATTTCACTTCGGAGGGAGGTGAGATGAAGCGGATTAGTCCAAATTTCCCTTCCACCCCCCCTCAATTATTATTATTAGAAAAATATACACTCCATAACAAAAATGGTAACTGCGACAGATAAGAGTTGACGATTGTATTTGCACCAAGTTTTAACCACACGGCCTGATTCGACACACACTGCATATCAGTCAGTGGCAGAAACTTTGTCCGTGATTGGCTGACTAATCCGTTTTAATACTGTCAAGAGCCATCCAGTGACAGGTGGAATCCGATCCGTCAAGTCGATCGGAAAGGACTTGACAAGATGGGCCTGTTACACGAAGCAAACGCCGTGTGACTTGACGCCCGGCACCCTGGGACTTGGCACCTTTTGATAGTGCAGGGGGATGCTGAGCGAGGTGACCTCCCATGAGGTGTCTCTGGAGGGGGTTGAAGGCTGACGTGATCCATGCTGACTTGGAACAAGAGGTGCCGATGCTCATTTGTCAGGTAGGACGCACGGGGGGCGCACGTGGCTCCATCTCTACTTCCTTTTTTGCCCTTTCAATACCGAGGCCTCCTCACCTATCCTGTCACGGCCTGTGTCGTTCCCGTGGCGGGAATGGATGACACCCTCATTTGTTGGCCCGTGATGGAGATCTCAAATGAGGCGCGGATGGGGGGTCCACAGGCTGACCTGGCCCCTACTGAAAAATAAGGGAGACACGGAGCCCCCGTCATGATGTGGATAGGGAGGAAGAAGCAGCCATTTGAAAGATGGCCTCCAACATCTCCTGCTGTCAATTCCTCCACCTCCCAACGTGCTGCTTGCTCCCCAGGACTGGTGTTCCGCTCGGATGGAAAAGACGACGTCTCCTGTGGGTGTCAGATTTCGCTTTCCGTCACTTCCATCACCTGCCTGCCACGTCCTTGTGACAGCACATGTGCCACTCACATGCGTCAGCGCTCGACAGTCCTTGCTCGGTCCGATTCAGCTTGCACGAGGTGTGGGATCAAGGGTATATCTGAACCAGCTATTTCTGGGAGGATTTGGAGGAAGTCGACGATTTCAGAACAGGTCTGGCACACTCACACTTACAACACCTACACACCTACAACACCGTTAACTTAAAAAAAATACTGTCGGTAATAAGTGTGCCATAACATCAGAAAGTGGTCTGAGAACTCGATGAAATGATTATTCATCCATTAATAGTGCCTTGTCTACTGCACTTCAAAATACTGGCGTCACTGGAAACTTGCCAGGGTACCTGTTACGCCTCAAGATTAACACTTTACTGCCAGTTATAGGCGTTGGCAATATATTGATACAATATGAGTAGCAGGGTACAAGATGTCAGCTTCGGATGCACACTTGTTACGATAAAGAACAAAAAAAATTACAGACCAAGGGAGGTCTTCTATAAATACACTAAAAGTGCTGTCTAAATTGTATACTGTTTCCCAGACACAACATAAGTGAATAAAGTAGGGCCTGTAAGTGCTGGTGTTGTACCGTCAACGTGTCAACACCTCAAATCTTGGCTGCCGTCTTTGTTCTAGAAGCAGCTCTTTTATTCGGTAAGTATCATGCAACAAGGACACTTGGCAGATAGCGTCATCTTGCCTTCTGAGCTCCTTTGGAGTAAAAATGACATGACGCAAATACAGCAGGTTACAGTTACGTCAAGAAATGATCAACAGTGACGGAGAAGCTGCAACTTTTCTGCCGCACTTTATCCTAAGGATATTACTAACCCGTACACAAAAAACTCGATTTCACGAAACACGTCATATGCGACGTCAACATTATGTAATTATTCCAAACTCCCCACGTGGTCATGCGCAACAAGCCGCATGTCACATTGTATTTTACTACCATTAGTTTAATAGCAAATCCTCCCATTATTGTTCAATCAATAATGTCCGGTAGTTCACATCTTGTCCAGTCAAAATTTTCAACAAAAGTAGTTCATTGTTTATGCACACCGCGACCACTAAATATTATTAGTTTTTTAGTAAAGTGTGTCAGGCCATCCAGTAAACGAAAAAAGTCCAACCCTGCATTATTTAGGAAGTGGGGGCAGTCTACGGCATCTATTTCAATATTTACACCGTTGAAAGTACTAAAGCGGAATTACAGCCTGCAGAATTAGTCGTCCCCTAATCTTTTTCCCCCCTCTCGAAGTACCTCTTTGTAATATTAATTCAGTTAATCCCACACGATTATTGCCATAGCAAACGATAGACGCTGTGACAAAAATAGTTGGTAGCGACACAGTACATTCTACACAAAAATGAAATTCTTGCACTAAAACCGGAACATGCCATTATGGCAACATTGGCCGAAATCACGCCCATAGGACAAGAATGAAACCGTAGCAATATTGTAGCAACCTCCAAATGAAGCAAACACTTGCCATGAAAACAAACAGCTCCTAGCATACACAAGCAAACCTACCCAAATCCCCCCTCCCATCTTTAGGACAGTGGTATATAAGTGCTGTAGAAGGGATGGAAGTGGCCCTGTTTAGGTCTGGTCTGATTTGTAAAATAAAGGGGGGCGCCAGTATGCAACAGGCGGACCACAAGATTATTTTCACAGCACAACGGGTGAAGAGTAGGGCAATAATTCGGCATTTAGATGGAAGTAAACTCCGGTTTTACGAGCCAACTCTGTTCAGGATGGGGAAGCACAGGGGTGGGCTTCTTTTGAGGTCTCTCCTGCCATCTACCGGCCAGTGGGTGAAAGAGACACAGCTATATAGGCCCTGGCTTTATTATGGGGAGGGTGTTTGTTGTACATAAGTTATTGGCGCCTGGGTTGCACAACAGGTCCCCGTGTCAAATGATTCATTTGGTTTGGTCGGGTACACGTGCTTGCATTGTACACTGGGGTGGTTGTATTGATAGGACTTGTCCGGATTCCGAATCAACTGCGGTTTAATTATGGCCTGGAACGAGTGATGTGTACTGTAACAGAGGGTATTTTTAGAGCTTCGGAATAGTTTAACTGTACAGTTTGATTACGTACATACTGTACAATGTAATAATTTTTGTGTGCTCTGTATTATGCAGAGCACACAAAAATCATTACATTGTACAGTATGTACGTAATCAAACTGTGTATTGCGGTTCGTACGTATATACATATATACACAGACGAACCTATAAACGTACCAATCTCTGAAAACCTCATGAATTTCTAATGTCACTAACAGAACAGTTGTTCTTTCTCTAACAATAAACACCAGTCCATCACAACATTACGACATAAGTCTCCAGAATTCCTTCACTTCTTTTAATATTTTTGGCACCTTCATCACTCGGGTCATTTTTGATGTCGGAATACACTTGGCACAAACAGGATGAAGGCAATGGCGCCTCCCAAGACAACCCAAATCCTACTCCAAAAAAAAGCTCGACTGGAACAATGCGAATAAATTTTGTCCGTTGAATCTGCTGGCATATAGTTTGAGATCCCGGTGGTAGGAGAGACGGCAAGATATTTCTGTCTTGCAGGAATTCGATTAGTGTAATGAAGGCCAGGAGGATTACCTTCAGGAGATGAAAGATTAGGCGAGTGGGCTAGATGGCGCCCTCTGGAAATGTTCGTAGAATCTCTTTGCTCTCTCTCCTTATATTCTCCTGCTCTCATCTCAGCAAAAAGGAAAACCCAGCAGCAAGTCTATAGAGTTAGTTAGTTAGTTCTCTCTCTCTACCCCTTCTCCCAGATGCAGCCGACTTGGCCCCTAGGGTCTAATTACAATTGCACGAGGGAATTAAGGCGGAAAGGAGCCGGGCTTACAACTGTGTCCGAAGATAGTTCTAACCCGGATTATTCCCGGGTCACATCCTGAAGGGGGGAGAAAAAAACATGGTGAATTCTAAGGGTATATAAACACAGGTTTTTTGGAGGAAAGGGAGCAGATGGATCCAGGCTTGTTTGGCCTCTCTTAATCTTGGCGATTTGGGGCTTTTCCACGCCCTAGAATCGATTGGCCAGAGATGAATGTGGCAGCACCAAGTTTCCGGGTCACCGCTCCGCCATGTTGTCGAAAACTAATCTTTCCTTGTTATTTCTCCTCGGGTTCTCACTTTCCTCGAAGCTGGGAATCGATACCATCCACCTCCCCCACAAAGCAGGCAAGCCTTCTCATTTTAAACACAAGGCAAGAACCCCATCTCTTCAGACAGAAAAAAAACGTGAATTTCAGAAGAAGAAGAAAAAAAAAAAAATCTTGAATTAAGCTGAACCTCCTCTCCTTCATTTTGATAATCCAGCACATTAATTTTTGAGATCATGCCCAACTCCCTCCAAATTACGTGGGCTAAAATGTTTGTGACAAGGGAGAAGGGGGGTGGAGCCCTCTCTCCTAGGATCGATTAACTTTCATATCAGAGAATTTCACGCGCCACTGATTGATTTTCTTGCAGGGAGAAGGAAACGATTCTCGGAACTAGAGTTGACAGAAAAATATGACGAAGGGGTTTCCCATTTGCTTATTATTGTGGCTGAGAGAAATGTGTTTGCTGTCTGGTTCTGAAAGTGTCAGTGGGCAATGGACAGGTGACCATTGCCCACAATCAGAAAATTGTCTGAAATCGACACCTCCAAATGGTGGAAGTGTGGAGGTGTCGATTTTCAGACAATTTTCTGATTGTCTCCAATCCCCCCCCCCCCTTCCTTTTGACAGTGACGATTAGGGAAATGCCTGGAAGGGAGTTCCTTAAAAATAATTGTGATAATCCTACATCGTTAGCTGGCTGGGTGATAAGTGTGGCAAGGTGATTAAGGAAATGAAACGTGGCGTCTTTCCCCTAATGGGTGGGCTCAGTGGCAGGAAATGTGCCAGGAATGATAGAGATATGATTTGCTGACGCTGCTAGCTTGCTAGGGATGGAAAGTCTCCCTACCAGAAACTTTGATCAATCAGTTTAATTACCCGCATTTCGATTAACTCGGGGGAAGGATGGGGGGGAGAAAGCGAGAGATTATTAAAATAAGTAACAAATACCATCAGGGGACGTCACTGCATCAATATTATGTACTAAGTGCACAAGAATATCTACTAGGTGTACAAGAATAATTATCTACTATAGGTGACAAGAATAATTATCTACTATAGGTGACAAGAATAATATCTACTAGGTGTACAAGAATATCTACTAGGTGTACAAGAATAATTATCTACTATAGGTGTACAAGAATAATTATCAGCCTACTATAGGTGACAAGAGTATCTACTAGGGGTGTAGACCACAAGAATATCTCAGGAATATCTACTATAGGGCTGATGCACAAGAATATCTACTAGGATTAGGTGCACAAGAATATCTACTAGGAGCATAAATGTAATTTTTAGGTCAATGAAATATTTTATAGCTGCATCTACTAGTGCATAAAAGTTCTAAGAGGTAAATAAAGTCGTGAAATGTGCCTAAGTACACACATAATGTGTTTTGAATTTCCGGGGATGAAAAATGTCCTAATTACGTTTTAGGCTTGTCCTAAATCGATTGCCACCACTCTTGTCCTCCTTTTCTCCCGGACCTGCCAGAAACATCTGCAAAAGAGGAGGAAAACTTCTGCCCATTGTTGCCATTCAACCAGTGCACACACACTGTTCCTCCCAATATTTGGCAATGAATGGACAGTTAAGAGACCCCGTGGTCATCATCAGTGCTGATCACCCCAGAAGGCAATCAGCAAAACCACCGGCTCCACTTGATCCCTGGTTCCCTCGAAGGATCCGAGCAAATCTGGCAATGGCGCCCAAGTCCCCGGAAGAACAATGGCTGTCAGGAGCAGCAGTGTCTGGTGGGGAATGGTGCCGGAAACCCCGGATAAACCCGGAACGGCGTTAAGAGGGAAAAAGGGGGGAGAGAGCCTTGTTTCGGGGGAGGGCACAACAGGAGAGGATATTGGACCTCTTTTCAGCTCCTCCATAATAGAAGCCCATGGTGACAGCCCGCATTTTTATTTCCGGACCCCCACCTAATTTGCCGCCCAGACGGTGCTGTGTTTGTTAAGCCAGTACACACACCGTCTGATTTTTGTGTGCGCTCCACTGATGTTAATCCGGAACATTTGGGGAGGTCAGCATTATTTCCGCCATCCTTTGCCGTCAATGCATAAGAAATCACATTCTACGTCAGAGTGGGCCGGGTTGAGGGTGACATGCAGAGGGCTAGTGACATTCCGGTGACAATATGATTGCAGGGCGCTGAGACAGTTGGCAGGAAGTGGCGAGCTGCTCTCCACAACCCCGGATAGTCTGTCTACGAACCACCTGAATTATTCGGCATGCCTGCGTCCATTTTACATGATGTTCTATTGCCGTGACCTTTCCCGTTCCGCCCGCCCCCAAATTCATGTGGATTATCCCCCCTAACACTAGGATATGCACTGTTTTTCCACCGGTTCATGAATCTGGAACTACCGGTGTCATACCCTGACAGAACGGTTCTCGGGGATAAAATCATTCAGACGTACTAGGAACACTAGGAAAATATACATACTGTACAGAGTATATGGAAGCAACCCTGAATGTGAGGCGGCAGCAGGGGAGTGTATATAAGGGAAAAAAAGAAGGTCGAAGAAACACGCGAACCGACAGCCCTCTTAAAGTTTCATGGGTGGAGTGACAGTCCATTTCTGCATATGCAGAGCGTCTCCTGAATATTTCCTAGCGGCTAATGGAAGCGAGCCAGGCGAAGAGGCCACAGCCATCCCTCACTTGTCAACTGCCCCTAGGAATCGGTTCTTCCGAAGTACAGGGGGACTCAAGTGTAGAAATGCTTCATTTGACAATATTCTCCAGGCACTTTTGGCACCGGTGAGTCAAACCTGCAATTGGCCCTCTCTTTTTCGAATTCCAGACCATCGGGCTTAGGAATCAATGGCCGTGGCAACGCCCGGTGCTTGGTTCCGCCAGAGCCGAAAATTTCTTCCATTGAAGACTTTTCTCCGCCCACCCAACCATCCCTGTAATAACAGGCTATAGCACCGTATAGCACCCAATGCCCGCAGCGCTCTTTCCCATTCGCCCTGATTCTCCACCTGATTACAGCCTACTCTTATTACTATTCGAGCCTAACCTGCAATTAATCGTTCCCCTAACCCCCTCCAGCATCATGGTTGTCTATCTCCCAGTGGACTTGCCTATTGGAGGAGGGGTCTTCAGCCAAGCCGGTTTTTTTGCTTCCTTTACTGGTTGTATCGAACGGAGCGAAATGGCCTCGTCGTCCAATCAAAGTCAGCTTACCTGTCAATAATGATGGGATCAAACGCATGCAAATCATGCCCCGGAGATAAGCATGTAAAATTTAATCTTGCGTGACGCCATCCGGTCACACCGGGCTGGGAACAAAATGGCCGGTTTTGTTCGCGGCCAAACTTAATGGGGAGAGAGCGTTAAAATCTCATTACTAAGTAAGGATGTCTAATAAGTATGTTGAAAAACATTATTCTACTGGGAGCATCAACATCAACAGAAATCTAAAAGTACATAGTTCTAATAAGAGTCTGTTGGGTGGCAAAATTAACACGTTTGGTTATATAGTCAGCGTAGTCAGTTTTCTCTAAATGACCCTTATACGCCACATTTATATTGAGATTTCACGACCCAAATGCACCACGTGTGAAGAGACTATTTGAAACTCATCATGAGAAGAAAACCTAGAGGCAGGTGAACATTCCTTCATTTTCATTCTCATTGGAAGTCAGCTCTAGGGCAGGATGATGGCAGGAAAAATGTAATCAACACACTATAATGGAGTGGAAAAAAACGGAAGAAATTATACGGAGAGGTGCCCTTGTCACTTCAGGTTGAAAGGTTGGAAACTAGTGCAATGCCCCTCCCACAATTTAACCTTATTATCTGCACGTTTTGTGAATCCGTTGCTATCGAGTTGGAGGATCCTAAGCATGCCATCGCATCTGGTCTCTCCAAATCAGAAGACATTACACAGTACCAGATCGAGAGGCATTACAACAATGGTTGTTTTGCGAGACATGTTACGTCTGCATAATAGTGTCGTCTTACAAGTGACAGCCTGAGTATAATAGGGCGGGCAATTAGGACTGGGCTTGCTGCCAGCTTCATGCGACTCGATTCATCTCCAGCAACAAGGCTTTTGCTGACAACCTGCAATATCATTTGCATTGATCCAGCCTTGCTCGACTCGACTGGTTGTTGCTGTTGTCATCTCCCCAAACATGTCAACTACCAACCGATTTTTTACGCCCATTCTGTGAGAGAAAAGTCGAGGAGCTGGCTATACCCAACAACCCTCTCTATTCACCCAATTTTGCCCCCCTTTTTTATTCTGGTGGTAATCAGAGGATAATGAAGCGTTGGGATGGATTCATGGTGGGCCAGTTGGAGCATGGCCGAGATTCCAGGGCTCAAGTGGAGGGGCCATTCGTCACCATTAGTCGCACGCGTGCCAAGAGGAATGCCCTGTGACACCACCGCACTATCCCTTTCGCCAGACACTTTTTAACAGGACCACGACATTGCTTCCTTCTGCTATCCATCATCTTTCGCATACCCCGTCCTCGGTTTTTTTTGTATGCCCACTAAATACTAGCAAAGGGATGCGCACATCCATGAGGTGCTGGGTCAAATATGGCGTCCTGCCTAACGGTCGGTGCGACCGTTACACACGACGCGACGCCTGGCGGCTGTAACTTTGTAGGTGTCCATACGAAGGAGGCATCAGATGGTACCGACGGCAACATCGGCGGCGTGTCAGGTGGTCGCTTAGCATCCGGTCTCTCCGGAGGCCTAATTTGATTCATAGCATCTTGAATACAAGCGTGGGGGATATTAGCAAAGCATGGGGATTGGGCCGCTAATTCGGCTGCATTAGGGAATCCCGGCGTGCGCCTGTCAGAAACAATAATTCTGCAGGCGCTTGATGGATGTAGGTTGCTGCTGGCTGGCTGGTTGGAGAGGGGGAAAGGATGCTGGGCCTATATACACTCTAGGCTTACAAGAGAGGGGCAGGAAGAGGGAATTAGGCTATATGCAGTAGGCGCTTTGGGTGTAGTCGGATGCCGCGTGCCATTTGAGCCAGAAATGCCTGCTGCCACCCAGGCTTCCTAAGACAAATCGCTCCCTGCCTAATGCATCCCAGACAGCTTCCCCCTCCCCAAGAAGAAGCTTTCCTCGACATTGACCTGTCGATGGGCGGAGAGTGAACTTGAAAATGCGACAGTGTGGTATATAAAATGCTAGGACGTAATATCCGGTGTCCTTGTCTCCAGCGACGGTGGCAGAAGCATCCTCCGGGGTCATCAGGGCCCTTTTTGCTTCCCCATCCTGCCATTTGTACCCACTGAGCCTGTGTAGAAACGCCGGCGAGCACTTAGAGCAGACCTATAGAAGGCAGCAAGTGGCAGCGGGCCTCGTAACTCACAAACTTTTCTATGGGGCCTGCTGCTGCTGGAAGAGAGAAACGAGGGTGGTGGAGAAGGAGAAGCAAGCAAAAAAAAAAATATATAGGAAACTTGGGTCGGAGAAAGTAAGCAGCAAACAGCCATTCAAAACTTTGGGGAGCCTTCGTTCCTCTTTTTCCTTCTACAAGTAACCATCTTAGTTGTGTCTCGCCATTTCCATCTAGTTTAAAAGTTTATGATGAATGCCCCTCTTTCCCCCGCCTATTGCATGTCCAACACAATGCTCTCCGCCTCGCTCTGTATACGCAGTACACAAGATGCCAAATGGAAACCTACCCTATTTACCCTTCCTCACGTGATGGCATGAATTGAATCGGAGAAGCCTCAGTTTCTCGCCTCACTATAAGTTAGCCTCAACCATGGCTGCCATATAACTAACTAGCCTCGCTACTTGCTGGTCAAGCACACACTGACGGTGTAAGTCAGTTGTGGGAATTTTCATGTTCCTCCCCTAAGCAAACCCTTCCTCCCTGGAGTCATTAGAGCTCACACCCCCCCTCTCTCTTGCCTTTGTTACCCTCAGATTACAATGTAGCAGGCTGGAAAATTACTTCTCCGGATACACTCTCCCTCCCCCTTCATTTAGCTCCCGAATTTCCTCCCTTTCCGAGCAAGCATCCGGGGGAAAAGCAAGCCCAGGCGCCGGACCAAACCAACAGCTAATAATAATATTGTTGCCGCCGAGACAATGTAGTAAATTCGGAAAGTTGCAAGATGTTTGTAATGAACCCACCCTGCTGGCCTGGGCCCCTGTTAATTGACTAATATTAATGAGTCGGGTGATTATTGCACACTCTCGGATGGAAGCGGAGGAAATGAGCATAATAAGCGTAGCCCGGATTTCATCCCAAAGTTGGCAAAATGTTGGTCATCATGGCTGTGGTTTCTGCAATGGAGGGTCCCCCGTGCTTGATCGCAATTAGCTCCGGCTGTTGCCAAATGTGTGATTAGTCTTGTTTGGCAAAAAAGGCACATCCTGCACCCGAGCTGACTAATCAGGGTCTGATTGTTGGCCTGAAGAGTCAAAAGGGGCACGACATACACGCGAACCAAGTCGTCTTTTTGGTTGGATCCTCATTAGGACTAACATGCAAAGAAAACAAGAGAAGGACCTTGACTTGATGATGGGGACCTCTGTCTTCGGGACTTCCTGAGACGCGATGCGGAACCGCTCATTTGCGCAAAACTGCCTCCTTCCCCACTTGATGAGCCACTTCCTCTTGTTTACGGCCCTCGACTTATGGGCCAGATGAAATTCGACCGTTTCGGTTCAATTATATTGTCAGCAGGCAAGGATTCGGTGTCAACTAAAGATGATGACGCACTGTCGTTTACCTTCACCAAAAGGCCTGGTTGTAAAATGAATTCTCCAACTGGAAAAAAAATTTGAAAAAAGAAAAGCATTGTTGTGAATTGTTGACAAAATTGTTCAATAGCCAATTATTGAGGTGCATATAGAAATTTGTTTTGCACTTTTAAGTAAATAAAACCGAATTGAGAATGGTCCTATAGATTTGCACTCCAGCAGTTTGCATTGGTTTTAGTGGACTGCTGGGTTGGTGTGATTCTGTCGCTGAAGTTTTTGGGGGAGGTTAATTAGAGAGTTTCAGCTTCAAGTTTGACGCATTGTCTACTTCTGAAGACAGGGTCAATCATGGGAAGGCATTAGTGTCTTCCCAAGCACCAATTACTTATAATATGGCCTGTCATTACGACCCAGAGTTGCCAGGGCCAGTTTTTAACTGACATTGATACAGTCAGGAGGATTGGAGGGGGCACAAGTGTGGCGTGTGATTAATGCCGGATTATTCTTCCTTTTTCTCTTTCAAGGGTTACATGAAAGGGTGGCAGAAATGGAAGAGTTTCGCGCCATCTCTGGATATGCATGCTTACTAAGGACTTATCAAAATAGTGGGAGTTACATCGCTTTTGATTAGGTTCATATGCGGTTGTTGGTATATATGTTGTCCTATTTTTGATGTGAACAAGGCATGCAAGGTGCATGTCGTGCTTCTGATAATTAACAACTATACAGTCGGTTTTATGTGGTACTGAGGTCTGCACTGGTGCTGACTCATGCAGGTGGTAGTGTTTCTGCTCAGAGTAATTTCATACATCGATTACACATCAGAGCTACCAAACTTACGAATGTCGGGTACTTATTAATAGTCTAAAGCTTTTAAAATACATGTGTGGAACATTTGCGTCATAAAAATGAGCCTCAGTTACGTACATAATGAAGTTAGCTTACATCGTATATGTGGAAGGAGCACATACCATTATTTATTGTGCTTGTACAGCTGAAAAGCGTATTAAGATCTTTAATCCTTGAAACTCTTGCCAAAGATCCTTTATTGCTGTGCTGTCAAGATAGATCAGAATTAATTTCAACGGGATATAGCAGTATAAGATAGTTGATAGTGATGAGATATTGCAAATCTAATTTTTGTAAAGAAAAACATGACTCAGAGTATGATCTGAACAGGCAAGATCATATGTTAGCTTATGAAACAAAAACACTGCACGGCTTCTTTCGTCGCACAAAATGTTGTCACAACCATTAATGAAATTCCCCACGTTAATTATTTTGTCACTAATTGCAAGATGCCACTAATGGCTTTATGTTTTAACTGGTGCTCATTTAAACGCGGCAATTTATGTAGTACGATTCCTATTCTGATACGTCGAAACGCTGGTAAACAGGCATTTGTACACCCGACTCCAAGCTTAATTATTCCCCAGCATGCAATATATTTCCTCTGCAGATTTTGCGCAACCCTTCCTGAACTTTGAAAAATGAGAACCACTCATCACAAGTCATGATTAGTGTAACCGCGGCCTTCCTTATACAGCCAACCAAGACAAACATCTCGAGGACATCCTGAAAAGCCCCTTAGTAGCAATGAGCATTACATAAGAAATGAAATGTTCGTAACAAACAGATGCATGATACTCATGAATGTTTCATAAACACTGTATTGTTTTTTTGGTAATAACTAAGTATAGCCTACTTATAAAAAATACTGTTTCATATACATACCGTATTAGTACAGGTCATAGTGTACAATGCTGACTGCTGAGTACTGTATGCTAATATCCTTGCTGGAACATACCGGTTAGTGAGGAAACAGGTGTTTTAGCGCGTTACTCCCCATTTACATTATACATTTGCAAATTAATTACAGACTGTATATTGCTTGAAGGGGACAAGGCTTCCATGGTGTATGACTTCGAATTGAAAACGTCCGCCATTGACCATAACTCAATGGAGAAGAATACTCGATCCTAATCAGCAGAGCTCAATTAAAGTCAAGGGTGTAAAAACGTCCTAATTGCAGTAGAGTGGGCATCACCACCTCCAAATAAAGCAGCTGGCCTGAAAAAAAACAACAAAGGTTCCTTTTGACCATTACTTTGCCAGCCCCGGGTCGAAACCAGAGAGAACAGATGCGGAGGCTATCCCCACCAGGAAATGGAGGTCAAGAAGGTGAGATGGAATTGTGAGGCCTTGAGCTGCAGGAAACCACCAACAGAGAGGCGCTAATTCCACCTCCAGGCAATTTGCAAAAAACAAAAAAAAAATTTAAAAAACCTTTCTCTAATGGAATCCAAATCGTCCCAACTCATTACAAAGAAATTGCAACATAAATCATCCCCCCCACACGATGGCAGCGATAAGAATGTACTCGGTTTACACAACAATTACTAGGCTCCCGAATACCGCCGGGACACAGCAATGGACGGTTTAGCGAGTGATTCAGTTCGGCCATCGTTGGATAGAAATTAATTAAAAGCTTGGTGCACACAGCACATGCAGTAATGGTTTGCATGTGTGTATGTGTTGCCATGTCCACCGAAATGGAGTGCGGCACTTGGGCGCTTTCATTGCGATTTGCAATGGGAGGGCGTACAGACCGCGCTCTAACGGGCATCATTTTTGCATTAAAAATAAGCCCGCGGTTACCAAATGCAGATCCATGCAAATTCCTGTCTTTTGGAGCTGATTAGCGCATGGGAACATCCCGGGGACCCCGCTGCAGCAAACCAATTCCAATGATTCAGGGCTCTATTTTGCATCACAACAAGCGGGCTGCGAAAAAGCCAATCTGCATAATATTTAATATCCAAAAAAGTGCGTGATTGCCCATTGCGGGGAAGCGCTACCCGTTTTGTGCACTTGTTTCTATCTGCGAGCAGAAATTTACGACGATGGACCGGACAACTCCGGGTGTTGTATATGCCTACTGCAAAACGTTGGCCGTGTGTTACATCCCCCAGTTGTGTGCTGTTGGCGAATTCATGAATAACTGTTTAGCTGTTTAGCTCATCGACATATTTAGCAAAAATGGCAACTGGTGTACAAAATATTTATACCGTATCCACTATTCAAATCAGGCTGAAATGAAGGCATAGAACGGCCATGCCTTAATTTGCCAGCAAGACAATGCCCATGTCGGACATTTCAAACAATATAACAGGAGCGGCACACGATTGGGGGTATAAACCAGAAGGGGGGGGGGGGATATAGAAAAAAAAACTGGCCTCCACCTGGGTCTTAATCTATTTATCACGTGCAGGCCTATATAATATTTCAGAATTGATTACCGCCTGTCGTTTCTCTTCAGTCCTAGAACTCCGGGTGATCTACTAAATGTGTGTGCTAAGTGAACCCCTTCCAGCACGATTTCGATTTTCCTGGTCCCCACCTGCCTTACCCTAAGTACACAAAAAGGGGTTGTACCATTGATTTTTTTTATACACTAATATTTTACAGTTGATCAGAAATAATTACTCTAGCAAACAAGCGCAACCTGCATTACGCGCCTCCCAAATTGAAACTACCAGACGTCATCGAGCAAACTTTGGGCGGTTGTAATGGGCAAAGTTGTAGCCAAATCTAGTGCAGTTAATAGTTCCGATTCGACCAAATTGCTGACCAATTTTAAGTTATTATTTTCACAAAAAAAACTTAGTCGACTTCTGAATTATACCTAGCTTATGCAGCTATGCCTATACACATGGGGTAGATAAAAGAGGACGAGTAGCGGACCAGTAAATCTCTAGTCTTATCGCCCTCCCAACCCAGCCATACTTTTATAGACTCGAGTGCGCAATAGGCTCCGGAATTTGGTCCAGCAACCAGCCTTAAATTAACCCTTTCCTTTGTCCACCTTTAACCCAATATCTAATTATTAAGCGAAACATTACACCGCAATTAACTTTCCCCCCGATAATGGCTATGAACTGCTAGAAAAGCTACAGCATCTGAGTTAGAAACATGAATGACGGCGTTGACGGCGCACTGCCAGCACTGCAAAGAGCTGTGAGTAGTATCCCAAGGCTTATTACGGAGCCTCATGGAAAAATTCCGCAGTGTCGCCACCGTCTATGCGAGTTTAACATGGGAAAGCGCCACTGCGGCG
>JYFJ02006819.1:0-17954 GCA_000934665.2 Catajapyx aquilonaris
CTGGCTCCCCTTCCTGGGCCACGAGCCGACGATTTTCGGCCATCCGCCGGACACGTGCCGACAAGATGGCGCTGCCAAGGGGGGAACAGGGGGTCCTCTGCCCCATCCGCACCGTGGGAGCCCTCGTCCACTATACAACCTTGCTCCAAACCCCCCAGGCCACTTGCACTAACTGCTGTATGCAGCACCTAAGCCACCGGATGCAAGCCTTGTCGATCCAACCCCCCAACCACCTCTCACTCTTTCATCAGTCCCCACCATATACCGGCCATTGACGACCAATGTCACGTCTGCTTATGTGTTATGGCCTTAAGCTATATACTGCACACTTGGGCTGGTGCGCAATTGAGGAATCATAAGTTAGGCATAAGTTAGGAATCATAGTTACATGTCCTGATTTTCCCGCATCAGGTATTCCGAAATGCATCAGGAAAGGTGTTCATCCATCATGTTTGATATTGCGTGGAACGTGGAAGAGTAAATTACGCATGTATAGATAGATAACATGCTCCGATTTACACGTATAGAGCGTGAAGAAGGGTTAGCCGCGTATAAGCCTACACTATCAAGTTCGAAAATGAAAGCATTATTTTGTCATCAGTAAACGAGTGCATTATGAAATCAGTGCATAGTTAAGTGCTGGAATTATAACTTAATGGAACGAGCTACTGTTATTTTTGATTTTCACGTAAATCCTGCCGTTTCCATTTACTGCATTTTACAACTTAAGTTTCAATTTTTCTACGGAATTAATTCAACATATTATGAGCAATGTGGAATGTCTAAGAAAATAATCATATTTGGAAGAGAAAATGCGTTAATAGATTATCTTATATTTGTAGGCTACATAGAAAAGACGATAGCGGAAATGATGGCGCGGGATGCAAGTGGAAAATGCATTCTCATCAACAAGAAAATTCCCAGTTTTTCACTTATTTAAGTGTAAATTGACTGACACTCCAGACATTTTCTCAGCACCTTTAAGGTCATACTTTTATACTTACTTAATGATAGTCTACTGTAGGCTATATGTGAAAAGTATGTAGGTGGAAAAAGCCTTTTTGAATGGATAATGAATGATCAACTATAAGTTATACTTACTTCTGCATTTCGTTTAACATGAAAAATTCTTAATTTTTCTGTATTCCTTGCACATTGATGTCCTTTTCATGTAGGTCTAGCGGAATCAAATGTGGAAGATATGAAAAGGATGTCAAGATGAGTCATCTATGGGGAGAACTCTTCCATCTACTTTTATATTTCCATGCTGTCTTAATTGAAGAGGAGTGCAGAACAACTATACCCTCTCAGTCCACACATTTATTTATTGCTGAGTGGAAATTACTTTCACCCATTCCACGTGCAGAGAGAAAATATTTTCCACTTTCTTCCACTCATAAATAAGTCGACAAAGATCGTACGGGTGTTACAGACCATTTTTTAAAAATACTTATTTACGGCATATTTTTATACAAGTACTAATGTAAAAAAGTTTAAACGTGTCTTTTCCCAAGAAAAAAATTCGCAACTCTATTACTTGTTGTTACATTGTGCTGCTTATTCGTATTTCAATTTGCCATTATATAGTCTCTGCAGAGAATTTTGTTCCAGGTAAATACTGTAACTTGTAACGAGATAATGATCTCATTACTCACATTCTGTTCAGCCATCAGATAATGCCATAATTCTGATGCGAGGTGATTTAATAGCGAAAAAGGAGGACATAGTATACAACTATTGTCAGATAACTGATCTTAATACAATCTGAGTCTAGTTTAATAAAATAATTATAATTGCCTTAAAGATCTACGAAAAACGTATAGGTTTCTTTACAATTTCCAGACCCTATAACTTACACTCGCCTGAATACCTCTGCAGCAAACGATCCATATATCTTCAGTAAAGTAGGATCGATGCCAACAATACCACCAGCTCGAAGCATGCGCGGTACTTCCCCCTAACAATAAGGCCCCCATCCGATTGGCCATCTCACCCTCACCATCCCCTCCCAGCCCCCAGCTGACTGGTCCGCCCTTCCCATTGGCCCCTACTCTCACCTGCCAAAACTACCTATTTACTTAATTTCACACAAAAAATTGGTGAACTAATTCCACCTCCTTTGGACTCCCCGCAAACACACCCCGACCCCACCCCCACCCCAATGCAGCAATAAAGGGAAGGGGGGGAGGGGTAGTAAAGCTTAATTACAATCAGCATGTCCAGAGATATTGTTTGTTGCGAGAGGTGGAGGGTAGGGGATGGGGNGGGGGGGGGGGTCAAATGGCGACAGGATGGGGGGTTTAAAAGCAGGGGTCTGCGGGCCCCTGGCTGTGTAGCCAGCCAGGATGCAACAGGGGCAGAATCAGGTTGTCGGAGCGCCTTCTGGTGCAGGGGGCGCGGGGGGCGGAGGGGGCGGAGGGGCCGCCGGAGGAGGGCCATTCGACCTGGGAGATTCCGTCGGGGATCTGCCCGCCTGTGCTTACGCCTGCAGAGTCCCTCAACTCCACTTCTTGCCTACAGGTAAACTAACAATATTTTTTAAGTGGTAATTATTGTGTAAATATTCAGCATGTAACATTATCCCGTAGAGACTTTGTATAGCCTGAAGCACTTCCAGCGTTTATCCTGGCTGCTATGTAACCTATGAGTCTCAATTGTTCACCAAAATGCCTGCATGTCAGGGGCAAAAAGAGGGAATTTTTCGAAAAATGCATGTTTTTTTTTCTTCTTTTTTCCCAGAGGAGCCTGGTGACCTGGGGTCGGACGAGGCCTTCTATCCGACTGGCAGCCCGTACAGGGTGCAGAGGCACGCGGCCAACATCAGGGAGAGGAAAAGGATGCTTAGGTGAGTGTCTCAGCCTCTCCTCTGAGTGTCATACTTCGTCATGCTTGCCTGGCACACTCCATGATCCAGCAAGGATTGTTTCTTTTGCGATTATTGTCGCACACGAAGGGTTTTTTTTGTAAATGGAAAATTATTGCTCATAGTAAGTGGCTGGTGCTGTGCTGTCAACAAAGTGTCTTCTTGCAATGACTTCGTTACTACTTTATTATTGGTATAGACCGTTCCATTTAGTTATGCGCACCATCGCATAGAGAATACCTGACACCGAGTTATATTTTGGATTAAAAAAAACCCTTAAGCTAAATTACGGGTATAGGCCTGCTCGTTAGTGCACCATATCTACTCACAGATACTTGCTAACTCGTAAGTACTTCAAGAGGTAGTAGACTACGTATTAAAATCTAGCAATGCAGGATAATTATATATCTTTAGGCCGGGTGTATCTAGTTAAAATTGTTATTATAGATTTCTGCAAGTGACGTAAAGGTAGCTTAATGATGTATTTCTCATAATATTGCACTTCCCGGTGTCTCTGAACCATGTAAATTGCACCTCTTTAGATTTCGCATAACCGAAATATGCTTTTCAAGGCACGTTGTCTAAAAGTGGGTACTAAAAGCTTTTGACATTCAGCATAGTGTTAAATTATTCACTTCCTGTTGTTTTCACTTGTGACGTGAAGTTTGGACAAAAATGATAAAATGAGGCAAACGGAAGAACTTGATCAGTAACATGATGACCCGATACCATACTGTCGACAGATAAACAACATGCGTGCTCTGTTTTTAAACAATTATCCGACTGCACATTCCATTAAATTTTCATGCAGCATAATCAATTGACAGCATGGCTTGATACCCCTTCAGACAAGTAGAATATATTATCATCAACATAACTGACGTACAGAACCTTCTCCACAATAGGATAAGAAGCTTGCTTGCTTTTACAATGCACTGGTCAATTTTTTCGCGCGTCTGACAATGCTGAAAATGTCTTTTTTATTATTCATATTGGAATTCTTCGTTCCGCGATACAAAAGAGGGCGGAAAAAACCAAAGGCATTTAGGAGAAATGCACTTGCGTAAGGTGTCTCAGTGAACAGTCATGCAGCAGTTTGCAGTTTCCAAATCGAAAGTTTGATACCCAAGCGAGTGTTAGAGTATATTATTCTGCATACATTGGTTCTAGCAATCGCAATTTATTACCTGCTCACGGGGGCTAGGGACGGATAAATGTATGCACCACGTAGGTGAACTGATTCTTTCCACAAGGTGCTGTGCATAGTGATTCTCTCGAATGGAAACCCAAACATTCCTCAATAACTTTTTAACTATGGTATGGTTCCCGGTGAAATTTGACATGTACTTACCTTGTATCATGCCAAACAAGGTCCGACTAAAGAATATACCAAAAGTGGTCCCCTCCAGCATCCAGGAATTTTTAAATGCGAGGCTGCATATTGCCGAAGACTCCTGCCGACTGGCGGCGGGGATGGCTCAATCTCCAGCCCGCCCGCCCGCTTGGCGATGGGGAATCTCAAGGCAACAGTCCCTGTTGCCTTGGGATTCCCCCTCGCCAAGCGGGCAGGCGGCCGGGGATGGATGCCATGGCCGCCGAGAATCAGCAGGAGTCTTCGGAAATATGCAGACTCGCATTAAAAAATTCCTGGATGCTGGACGGGACCACTTTTGGTATATTCTTTAGTCAGACCTTGTTTGGCATGATACAAGGTAAGTACATGTCAAATTTCACCGGGAACCATACCATAGTTAAAAAGTTATTGAGGAATGTTTGGGTTTCCATTCGAGAGAATCACCATGTACTGTACTTCAGTAATGTCGATCTACTGTAAGAACGAACAAGAGCTCCATAAGCGCAACGCTGATTAATATTGACCGTGCCAGTATGATAAACCAATGCCGAGACCAGAACATATAACTGCAACAAACATCAGCCAGATATATCTATCAAACCAAATCCAATAGTACCCGAACTGAGATAAGTCTCTGTTCGATCAAGTTTTGAAGTCCATTATGATACATAACCTTACAAAATATTCTCCCGAGCACCGAAGCAACGACCTGGATTTTTAATAGAAACCAATTGAAGGGGTTAGTGCCATAACGTGCTAAGCCACACTTTTGTGTTTTTTGAGCTTGCACGTGTCTGAAAGTCCCACCATCGTGCTTCACAAGTGGGCATCACGTAGTTAGAAAAATTCCCCATAGATCACGAGAAAATCACGAATAATGTTCCTTGTTTTGTATGATTTGCCATGTTAAGCCAAACTTTTGAAAGCCCATATCTCAGAATGAAGGTTTTGTGGCTTAGCACGTTATGGCACTAACCCATTCAATTAGTTACGCTAACTTGTCATCGCCTGTCAGAAACATTCGTCAATAAAGTAACTGACACGCAATTTTTGTTGAATATTGTACAGTTGTATAGGTTAGCATTTTTGTAGGTCAAGCAATAAAACAATATTCAATAGCACCTGAGGTGGTGACTCTTAAGCAAACTATTCTGACCAATGAATAAACATGTCATGGAGAAAATAATTGGCGTAATTTTCATAATGGTGACACTACATTTATTAAAATGGAAAGCATAACCAAGCACTGCTCTTTTGCAAGTATAATAGTAGTGGTCCATTGCTGCTTATACCAAATGTTCCCTGGTCCAATCCGAGATCTTATTGGCGGATATTCCGTACAATGTACACAATTTATCAATTTATTGAAAGGCGTGATGAATTCCTCGCACATGTATGTGCACACGTAGTGACTCTTTCAGTGCCAGGATGTCACCAAGAGAACACACACGGTATTCTCTAATGTATACGTGAGCTGACTGAGTCACACTGACACACATTTAATAGGATATTTAAAATGAAACCTACAGCACAATATTCCATGAATATATTTAATTAGTAATACAAATACAAACCTATATTACAGGGTCTTTAGGAGAGCCCCTAATACTTTTATATGCAAGTACTTGCGGGTAAAATTATTCTCGAATAATATTTATTTTTTGCACTATGCTACATGCATCCAGTTACTCTTACGATATCGCCCTTATGCAACACCACCATATTGCATATTCTCCTTATTGCTGATAATATACGTACAGTATATATATTTGAGTATGTAAATAGTACTTGTATGTGTGTCCTTATATAGTCAAACATACCACATTCTATGCAGCTTATATATATAAAAAAGTATGAACTGAGGGATGAGATTTTTGTCTACACATACTTGAGGTTATGTAACTGATGTATGTACAGAACCTATATTTGACATCTGGCAAGTAGAACAGAAAGTTGTTGTTTTGAGCATATGACTTAAATATTACAACTTCAAAAGCCACTTTCTATTATGTCTTCTTGCACATATAAAATCAAACCATTGCACTATCATGTCAAAAAAAATGAAGTTGTTCCACCATCAGGCTATTTTACCAGAAAGCTACGCCAGTAATGTCTCTGCTCCTATGCTAATGTATTCAGTACATGCTCGACCTTGAAGATGACCTCTGATATACAGGGTGATCAAACTTTTTTGTCGTTTTAGTTATTGACAAATTCGGCCTAAGCTGCTTATATTGTAGCCCGTTCCCTGGCAACCCCATCCGTCGGGCCAGTTCAAACATCAGCCCATGAAGAGCGCTTTCATTGTTGCCACTGTTTACAAATCGAGTGAGTGAGTGCGGAGGCAGAAGAGACCCGTCGCTGGGTCGTCCGCGTCACTCACTCGATTTGTAAACAGTGGCAACAACGGAAGCAGTCTCCATGGGCTGATGTTCGAATTGGCCCGCCGGACGGGGTTGCCAGGTAATGGGCTACAATATAAGCAGCTTAGGCTGAATTTGTCAATAACTAAAATGACAAAAAAGTTTGATCACCCTGTATATTGGGAGTAGAAACATCACTGAATTTCCAGAGAGGTCATGAGTTGTAGGAACATCTCAATGAGAATGGTGTTCATCTTGTAGGCCGTGATAGTATCTCAGCTACTGTGTCAGTTCTGCTGAAATCCAGATATATCAGGATTGTTAAAAGCATACCACATCTCTTTGGAAGGCCACTGTCATTATGAATATGATGGCATGTCAATATTATTAGGCCTTGTAATTCAAGAAGTATTTATACTCAAGGTAAGGTGCTCCACACCAAGTGTGTTGCAAATAGGATGGCCAATTACACCCACAGAATTATGAGCCAGGAAGGCAATTCCTTGGATCTTTCTGAGGGGAAACAACTGCTAACTTCAGTGCATGTGCACATTAGCACATATGATTGGGGTTTGCACAAATTCTTCATAATTACAGATGAATTATATACCTGGTGTAAAACACATCCATAGATTTTCTCCCAACCTATTCCAAGCCAAAGGTATATAGTCCACATTGCACATCACTATTGGTTGGGAGACCTGTTTCAAGGGTGTGGCAGTAAATAATGTTGGTAGCATCACCGTGTGAATTATGAAGAATGTTCTACTTGTTATGTCACCTCTCAATCACCTGTGACAGTTGTTTTCTTACTAGTTGCTGAACCTGTTACTCACACCACCAAATCTGAACTACCAGAAACTACCAGCCAAGAGTAACTTCAAATACTGTATTGAGGTATTGGAATAGGCCAAGGAAGTGACTTACCTGCACGTTACATAGGAGTCAATGACTATCCTGTAAAAAATATATGAAAGGGAATAAGAACATGAAACTAGGTGTCGTTGCAAGGAGACTGAAATAGGTGGTACAGCTCATAACTCAGTCGAAGGGTTGGGATGAGTGTAAGTTGGAGGATGACGGAGTAGAGCCGGGGAAAGGGCGCGAAGTGCCCCCTTTTTCGGTCATGGCCCCCCTAGCGCCCCCCCCGGCAGCAGCATCAACTCGGCCTTCGACGAGCTCCGAGTACATGTGCCCACCTTCCCCTACGAGAAGCGACTCTCCAAGATCGACACTCTTCGCCTAGCCATTGCCTACATCGCCCTTCTAAGAGACGTCTTGGCATCTGACATGGACCCCCTGACCTTTGTGGAAAGGAGCCTACGAGGGGAGCTCAAGGGAGAGAGAGCCACTGAATGGAATACCTCTGGTCTGTAAAATTCCACTCTAGCTTGTTTGCATATCTCCTGAAATGTGCATGAGCCATGAGTGCAACATAATAATGCATTGAATTAGTGGTTACTGATGCTTACCAAGTAATAATTCAGAAACCTACCTGAAATTTATGCAATTTGCTGATTTCAGCATCAGTAGCTTGCGCCTTGCAAGAGATATGAATACAAGTTGTATTTCCATGGGATTCAGGCTCCCTACGCAAATGTGACATAAAACCCCCAACTTGGTTACTTCACAGATTTGACTGCACGCCTCTCATGGATCAACTGGGAGAACCTGGGAGTTAACCCAAACAGGCGGGCAGTGCTGGCTGGTTTAACCCTCTCTGCTGATGTCGTAACAGGGTGACCTGACAAAATTAACCCTGCGGGTTACAAGTGCAATGTAATATATGTCATTTAGCCTCTCATTCCATTCTGCAGTCATAATTTTGCACCTTCTTTTGCCCCTCATAAATAATTAGTACAGCCACTCTATCTCACTCCCAATTGTTATTTACACTGACAATGTACAAGTTGGTCTTTTTAAAAGTGTACCCCAATCATTTCTTTCCCCCATAACACTGTGTGTATGTGTATGTGTGTATATATACATATACACAAACAGAACTATAAAGCATGATACTTGACATCAAAAAGTTTGACAACGATATAAGTGCATGAGAGAAGAGAGAGAGATTGAGATGAAATGAAGAAATCACACTTGGTCAGATGAATATCCCTTCACTTGCACACCAAAAACAATATCACGAACTTGGGAATTTCTTTTCCAGGTTCCCCCTCCAAATCATTCATTCCAATCTTCTTGAAAATACTGCTGCGTAACATTTAAAGCCAACATGGGAACGCTCTCTTAGGCCTGTTGAACCACTGCTTGGTCCTGCAGGGTGCGAACTACATAATTCACACTTTTCCTGAAGTCATTCTGTACCAACCACAACAGGCAACAGTTAAGCAATTCTGCCACTTTTCAAGACAACAAAAAAATAATGGCCTGAAACCTGTGCGGCATAAGTTCTTGCCACAATCGCCCATTTTATACTTGCACATAATGTCTTCCAGGCAAATTACGAAAGCAAATTCCTTACCCTCATGTCACAGACTTAAGTGTAGCCAACCTCACTTCATCTTTGGTGTGAGCATGTTCTCCGAAGAAGTCAGAAGAATCCCCGAGTTTCCCAAGGAATGTTTTCAGGAACTGGTGCAAACAGGTCATACGGATACAAGGTCAGTAACAAAACAAAATTGAGAGTTCAAAAGTATGATTTTGGTAAAGGTAGCGTTTTATCACAGTTGGGAGCAGATCGGATAGACTAACCAGGTGTCTCTGCCACTCTAGGGGTCCTGGTTTAAACTAAAATAAAGTGAAGCACATAAACGTCCAAATTAAAATGCTCTTTTGCATTTCAAGGAGGTCATATAATGAATTAGTGCACTTCAAAGACAGTAATAACATGACACAATGAAATACATACATATTGTCACTGCGAAGATGTCAACTAATTATTATAATATGCAGGTCTGCATTGGTTTTTGATATTCACTGTACCTAAAAAGGCTTTTCACCAATCACTAAGCAATTGTTTCCATCTTAACACATCTACGGCATGAGCAAATTATAAATGTGGAATGGAAAACAGAACTGTGGTACATGTGCCTAACAGTTACTAACACTAATAAATAAATAAATAAGCTTATATTAAGTTCATGTTAAGGCACATATTAAACCTTTCAAGTCAAGCATCATGTACCCAAGAAAGTAGGCAAACGTTACCTTTGCATCAGAAAACATCTGATTACTTTAATGAAATTTTTTTCGCGTATTGCCTTGCTGTGAAAATATATTTCTGCATCAGTAGACAGATGAATATGTATCTTAATAAATAATTTGGCACCATCTACATAAAACTGATGGAAGAAAAACAATTACACTAAATGATATTTTGTAATCATGATTAACCAGCCTTTTCAGAAAGCTCCACACTTTGATATTCATACTGCTTTACATTGAAATGTAATGGTCATTTGACCTAAAAAAAATCTTGGCACAAAAGATGAAGGTAAGAGGAGCAGCTTTTGATTTACATTGACTGGCGGAAATCTTTCCTATTAGCTCGGAATTTCAATGCACACACTGTCTTGAAACTCGTCTATATTTTAATAAACTCCTAAGGTGCTCTCCCTTCAATGAAAAGGTACATGAAACAGTTTGAAATTAAAAGGCTAAAAGAGTGGCAATAAAATAACATGAGAGTGACACAATATTGTTATTTCACTTAATGGTTTCTCCAAAGAAATGCATGCCTGCAGGAAATCTGTACCTAAGCCCTAATGCACAAGGGCAACAGTCTACAGATACAGCTACAACTAGGAAATATTTCATTTTTCATGATAAGGCATTACATTTGATTACACATGCCACCTGCTCTTCCACCACAAACCCTAAGAGTCTGATTACTATAAAATATAGACATTCTCGCTGCCCGAAAGAACTACAAAAAATACTGGGAAATCATTCAGGAGATCAAAACTCACTCTATCCTTGGCATGTTTGTATAGCAATGTACACTCGTAAAATGACTCACGTATCTCTTAAGCCTTGATTTCTGCATGTGAAACTTGAACACATAACAAGGTACAGATTCCTAGAGGCATGTAAAATCGCATGGAATCAGATATTGGAAGTAGGTCAACTGGGTAAACATAAAACAATGTTCTATGCTTTGGTTTCCATTGCACCCACATTTTCTTAGTCCTTAAAAATATGAAGGAAAGGATGGAGTAGAAAGTCATGTGCTGTTGATTAGGATTGCATATGGCAAGATTTCTCTCACTAATGATTCCACCTATCCTATCAGGCTTAACAATGTCCTCTTTCTCCATCAACATGTCAAGAAAAAGTTGCCTGCCTGGTGTTTATCACGGCACATAAATTAGGTGATCCCATGGCCGAAGCAGATCACGGCCCCTTGTCCTGTTTCATAAAGTTGTGATCTTCATAGAGCTGGGCATTTGCCACCTTCCCCTACTCCCACAAATCCCTCCTCAGTGGAAGAGCTACAATTGTGCCAAACCTATCACCTGTTGCCTTAATTAAAGGCCTGGTTTTACCAACTCAAATACTGATTTACTGTATTTAAAAAAAAAAAGCCACAAATGTTACTCCTTTTCAATCCAAAGCTGGAACTACAGGCTACTGGCAGAGACACCTAGCTAGGGCAGGTTGCTGAAATGAGGTCACCTGTTCAGTTTGGGTGCAGGGGGCGAGGTTTGGGATGACGAGGTTGATGATGCATGAAGTCTTCTGAAGAGTTCTGGTAGGTGATGTTGTGGGAAGAGTGTGGCCAGCACTCCCTCCAGTAGCACCAGGATCAAGCGACGGTTTAATACTGGGTGCTGGAACAGCTCAAATGCCAAGAGGAGACCCTGGCGTGTGGTCTCACTGCCCAGTATGTGGCGGAGTTCATCTGATATGCCAGCAAGCAGAGCAGCCTTGGCAGCCACACGGGTACGTTGCTTTGTTGCCTCATCTCGAGGGTTAGGGGGAAGTGCCAGGGAACCGTTGGGCCACACAGTTTGTCTTCAAGGAGTAATAAATAGAAATTAGTCATCCACATAAAAATAACAATATTGATGATTGATACTCTGCAATATTAGGACTTTTGCCTCTCCAGGCCTCCTGTTCTCAGTACTCAACTATATTCATAGCATTTAATCGGATGGTTTTTGAGGAAGGATGAAGATATGAGAACTCACACAGAGAAAAGCAATCAACACTGTTTCAACATTAATCCTCTGTCCAATCGAAGATCATATTCACTGTCTGAGACCTGTCAACAATTGTGTCTAAACTACTTTCACTAGTACTGTAGGCCTACTGTCCCAGTTAATCCAGGTAATACTTGACTATAAAATTCCAGCCTCTGCCTTGAATGTCTGGAATACTTTCAATTAATCAACCCATTCTTTGACTACCCTTTAAAGAGTTTAAACAATGTGCCTGCAAAATCATTTACTCCAGAACAAAAACCACTAAGAATGAATTGCTTATAACAAGACACTGAAGACAGAGTGTATGTCTTTGCCCTTATAGCATCCGCAGGTCGCCGAGTTTTTAATCCTCATTACTACTGCTCTCTAGAATAAGCAGTTCATTGCTTTTGCAAGCACCATTCAAAAATATCACATGTTGCACTGCCCACCCATGACAACACTGAACACTTCAGCTCTTCTCTGCATGTGATAATTTGAAATTATCTTGCCTTTGCAGTTAGTTTGGTCTAAAGTATAACTAACAGTGCAGATTGTTCTACTCACTGTCAGTCAGAGCAAACCAGCTATAATCAGAGCTGCTGCACTATGTAAGTGTGACAATGTAAAATATGACAGAAATATGTCGCAGGCAAATGTTTCTAAGTTTCGAACATGGCAGTTATAATATCACTGCATGGCATTCAAAATTATTGTACAGCTTTGGTGTTCATTATTTCTTCTTCCAAACCTGTCTCACGGGACAGCGAAACTTTATTTCAGCTTTCCTTTCACACATAAATTTTTAACCCTTAACTACGTAGGTGGGCGAAACACCTTTAACTATGTAGGTGGAGCCTGAGAGGCTCCAACGGTATATTTAAATTTCTGCTTATCAACTAAATTGTTATATTAGACTTTTCATATACAGAAAGTGCAGTTCAGATCATTAGGCTTCCGAAAACGTAAAAATCACACGCTGAGTCAGCATATTCCGCCAGGGAAAAATTCTTAATGAAAAGGTTACATCATGCTTGAGCCGCTCAGGCTTCACCTACGAGATATAGAGCCTGAGCGGTTCCAGGAGGGACCTGTTCCTCGGTACGAATTTTTTTAACCAAAGAATAGGGAGCAAAAAAAAATTTCTTTCCTTTTCATGCTTAGGAAGATTTTTCTGACAAAGTCATGGAAGGACAGGGGAAAATAAAATTCAATGAAAAAGTTACATGCGTTTAAATAGTGCTTGGAGCCTCTCAGGCTCCACCTACGTAGTTAAGGGTTAATAGGGTATAAAGTCTTCACGAATTTTTGCCATTTATCCCAGTTCTCAACTATGAAAGGCTCAAAAGACAACATAGGAATTAATACACTTGTACTTTTTATCACCATTTACATGTATTTCAGATCATTAAGCACACTTACTTGAAGGCGCGCAAGTATTCTGCAACGCGGTCAGGTCCTGTGAGGAAGGCGACGTACTCAACAATCCTCCTGTTGACAATGTCCCCAAACATGGCCTTCACAATCTGCCTGAGAATGGCAACTATTCTCCTTCTCAGCCACTGGTTTCTTGATTTAAGGTCAAACACCTCATCCATCAGCAGCAGCATGATCCTTAACGGGATGTTGTCATCATCAACATCCAATGATGCCCCCACTTTGGAGGCTGCTTCACTAGTCAGGTGGGGAGGAATGTAAGTTGAGGTGCAGGGACCCTCCCCTTCCCCAGGTCCTCCTGCCCCTTCCACAGCAGCTGATCCCTTCCCAAAGGCACCTCTGAGCCCATCCATGACTCCATCAACACGTGATGAAACACTCTCTGGAACACTCTTGACAGCCTGGGTCACACTCCTTAGGCTCTCTCTCACCAAGGAATCCAACTGTGGAGCCAGAACAAAATGACTGTGTAATAACCATCACAATAACCATGTGCAGGGAAAGATTAAGGGTCCAGCCTCATAATTTTTCAGCATCTTGCATCACTAACGAAAATATTGCCCTGCTGGATCTTGAGACATAATGTAAACTAGAATAAAACAATAGCATAAAATATGATTTCACTATTATAATATTGTAGTGCAGTGGTTCCCAACCTTTTAGGGCCTTCACACCCCTTTGAGAGCAGTTGGTCCTTTTCGTACGCCCTACCAGGATAACAGATTTACGAATCCTTGACATTTAACTAATCTGTGATAATCGTGATAACTACCTTAAAATCAATATTTGGGGACCAGGAGTATGATGAAGTGAAAGAAAATTAAGTCATTTTATAGATTATAATCCAGCTATATTTTCCTTTGTGCAAGCCACTTATGGGCTGTGCTACGTCCAAAATGGCTCGATTTGGATTCAGGGCTACTTAGCTCCGTACCCCCAGGAGGGCCACTTCACACCCCCTGGGGGTACGGGTACCCCTGGTTGGGAACCCCTGCTGTAGTGTGTCCAAAGGTAATATCTTCAAAAACAACAAAGGCCTTGACATGTTTAAAGCATGTACCGGTACGCAATAAAATGTGCATTATAGCATTCTAAGAAAATTCTGGTATGGAATCTATATTATCAATACCCTACTGTGATGGTGATTCCTCCCGCTGTGTATGGCCTGCAGCACTGGAAGTGATCTCAAAATTTAGCCTACATGTCCTATATTTGCAATAAACTTTTGTTTTTTGCCGATAATGTCCAGGGAATTTATATAATGCAAAAAACGCCGACCGCCTAAAAAACCCAACCACCACGAGTTCCCATAAACACCGCTCTAGCCGCAGGCACTACCTCTGCACCTTCTTACTTAGGTACTTTGCCGTCGGATGTCGCTGCCTGGTCCGCGTCTGTCTGTCTCTGTCTCTCTCTCTCTCTCTCCTCTTTCGCAATTTTGCCTAATTTTGGCAAGTTGGTGCCTAGTAGATTTAATGAAGTGCAAGGTTGCTGTAGATTTAACCAAAAATATGCAGAGATTTTTTCTCACCCAAACCTCCAATCCCACTAACTCACATGGCACAGTAGATAAATTCTGCGGCCAGAATGCAAGGTTGAAAACTTCAGCGTTCATTGATGGGCCATTTTTGAGTCACATGCTATTGAAAACCAATGAAACTGACCAAAAATCCAGTTTTCAATTGCACGTAACTTGAAAATGGCTGCTCAGTGAGTGCTCATACCAGTACATTCTGGCAATGAAATATACGGACTGCATAAAGTTTTATGCAAATCTATGGGTTATAGTGGTGCCATGCTCCTTGTAAGTTAAATGCTACAAAATGTCCCACATTGTGAGGTGGCTACTATGACTTATTGAAAGCAGATCATCATGTCATTTTGTCAGATGAAGAAGGCGTAGCAATGTTCTGCTACCAGATAACAGCAGAGCCATGGAATAGTCGAGATATAATAGTCCTAACCGATGCAACTTCGCAAGGTTTGTTGCATCAGTTACGTTAATCCTAAATTCTCCTGAAAATACGAATATGAACAGGCATGATCCAAGGTAATCACAAAATTGCGCCTGAGGAGTAGATTGCACATCAGTTGTAACATTACTTCTAAACACATTCAGCTCACAGGGTTTCACGTCATTACAGCATCCCCCCAAAGAGCTTGTCCTATTCATGTTGCGTCAGATACATTAAATTAATATTTTACAGAGTCCATTCAAGTTACTGTTCCGAAATTATAAAAAAATTGGCAATAAGCTACCAGGAAGCAGCCACATGGGAATAATTTTAAATTCCCTTTTCATTAACATTTTCCATTGCAATAAATATCAATACAGTGTAAATCCTGTCCGTCAGTCACAGTAGAATTGCCCAACATGTAATCTACTTCATAAATCTCCTGTGAAGTTCTACATGAACCCACCTTCTTCCCAAATGGTCCACTGCCCTTATCATATTCTCTCCCCTCAAGAAACTTGAGCACCATTTCCTGAAGAAGAGGGTGTGTCTGTAACACGGCTGGTTGCAACAATCCTTGCAGCAGCTCATGTAACATGTGCATTCGCTGCTCTAAGACCACACGATCTGTGTTGTTAAATGTCTTCTTAGCAGGGAAGGGAAGACGACCCAGGTCGCCATACTGAAAAAAACATTGAAGGTGAAGGTACCTACACACAAGACAGTGAAATAGGTTAACACCATCTACAAATATCAAACTACTCACTTTCTCCTTGACCTTGCGGTACAGGTCGTAAAAGTCTGAATACCTCCTGTAGATGTGCCACTTCTCTTCTCTGCCAGTAAGTTCAAACTTACGAGTAACAGACACAGCATATATGCCGTATGTCTTTCCGTGATCTTGAACCACACCAGTCTCAAACACCTCTGCCTGAAGGATATATGGCTGCTTGGACAAAGATGCAGCAGAAGTGGAGGGGCCTTTGGAATCAGATGTGGATCCATTCTGAACAGCTGCTCTTTCTGAGGAGGGGCTCAGTTGGGCGGGCTGAGTTGTGGAAATGGGTGGTATTAGAGTGGTGGAGGAAGAAGTAGGAGGTACTGGGAGTGGGGCTTGATTCTGCACAGAAGTTGGGGAAGGTGATGGGGATCGTTTGGCAGTGCTGCTTGATGGGGCATCTTCCATTACCACATTGCTCCCTTCCACATCTGTAAAAACACATGGTCACCAGTACAAACTTACAATAACTTCTAAGTTATGTATTGCTGATTGCCAACTACAAAACAGTACAGTTGTGCATATTTTTGGGTGGGAAAAGTAGACATGGTTTGGGAGAAACCATCCATGCTGAGCAATTGAGAGGTCAGGGTCAGCAGCCTTCTTTGTGGCATTATTTTTCCATGGGGGCAAAAAAGATGACAATGATGGAAAAAAATGAGCTTATCCTTGCCACATTTTGTAGTTAGAAAATTGAACCTTTTTTCCCTAACAATAGTGCAATGAAAGGGCTACAGAGAAACTTTGCTAATTGTTTACTCTTGCAATAAGTCACCTGCACACTTACAATGGTGCAGCATCAATATGACACATTCTGGTATGCTATGAATGAGATATCTAGGAAAGGGGGTAGTAGTAAATAGGGTAGTAAATCTTACCCAAAGAGGACAAGGAGACTGAATCTGCAAGAGAAAGGTCATCTAGAGATATGGAATCGTCATCATCACTCCTAGAAGCAGATGAGGGATCCCTGAGGAGGTCGAGCTCTGCCAAAAGCTTCAGATAGGCAGGGCATCTCTTGAAGGAAGGAAGGAAGGGCTCTTCATGGGCCAGCTTCTCATACAGCTGGGTCTGCACCTCATCAAACCACCCCTCAGAGGGCCTCTCATCTCCCGAGTTCATCAGGCGAAGTTCCAAACGACGAGATACTCCTTCTTCCAGACGGATGCGAGGAGAAGCCTGGAACAAATGCCACCCCATTCACAAAACTGGACCCCAACTCTTCATAATAACTGATAATAATAAGGTCTTTTTGGGCAGTTGCATAAGTAAAAGATTCAGGATTAGGAGTGAGCCTGCCCCTGTTATTATTTGTTGCCAACAATAAAACTAACAATTAATAACAGGAGTAGATCCAAACCTGAATCTTACATGTACTCCAAAGATACAGACAAGATATTTTACCAATAATAACAGCAATATTCAGTGATAACACTATGTGTCTGGAATCTATTTACTCGTCTAGAAGTTCCTAAATTAATTTCCAAAAAAAGACTATAAAAACTCGAAATTCGAGTACTGCGAACAACTGTTAGGCTGATTTAATTATGAAATTCGTGAAAATGTGAGGAATAACAATCTTGAGAACCATACCAGATGAATTTGCTGAAATCATCGCACTTTGCGAGATATAAATTAATACATAGTTGCCGCTTTCTGGCACTCAGGAAAACTCCCACTTGTAAACAACAGAAAAAAACACGCGCGATGCGATATTGTTTCTTTTGTTGTCCACTTGTAACCTAGGAAACATAAAACTCAGCCTTATGGACAACAATGATCCCATCTGTATTCTGGTCGAGCTTGAGGAATTAATTCTGGGGTTCCTGGTCACACACACACTTCCCCCACTTTAACCTCCTGAGACCAAATGTCCATTTAAATGGACATCAGCAAAAGATTTTTTTGGCGCCAACCAGTGATGCCAACAGAACTGTAATAGGCTGGTATCCCATGGTTACAGTCTGGCCTCAATAGCTGTAGCCACCTAGCGTCGAATATCTGGCTTGGGCCGCGAAAATTAAATCGCGGACAAAATGGCGGATTCCGCTGCTGAAGCT
>KZ539599.1:7714-17916 GCA_000934665.2 Catajapyx aquilonaris
GGGGGGGGGGGAAGGGGTTATGACGTTTTTTAAGCGGGATTTATTCGTTCCATCTTTTCCTGGCTCGAGTTCAAACCCCTCTTTCCTTTTGCCTTGTGCCTTGCTTGCTTGGTTTATCTGTCGCAGGGGCTGCCCGGGGATTGGGGCCAGGCTTCAATTCCCGGACGTCTCGTCTGCAAAATGGCTTCTTGGAAACTGTCCCGCTCTTGATGAAAGCAGTCTTCCAGGATTGGCTACCCATTCATTTACTGGCTACGCTCGCACGCAAAAATAAATTACGCCCAAGAGGCTTTCATTTTCGAAATTGGGAACTTAGTCCAAGGGATGGTGGGGTGTGGAAAGAAAAAGATTTGTTTTTTTCTAAATGCGCAGAAATCCAACTGATTCACTACATCTGTATTTTTAAAAACTGTGAATTTGTTGAATCCGGATATAACAGCCTCCACTATAACGTACTTTCGGTTATAACAGACTCGAAAGGTTGTTCCCCTCCTTTTAACCCCAACTCCGGTATAACAGACAATTTCTTGGCCCCTATGTGGAAAAATATGCTTTTTCTGTAGTATAAAATTGGCAAAAAGGAGACTGCAGAAAAAAAGCTAATTTTTTGGTCCTGCATAATTTTCGGGTGTGCTAATATTGCATTTTTGATTGATTTCATTAAACAGTAGACTATGTAGAAGTTTGCATTATGTGCATGCGGAAAGCAGAAAACTTTGTGTATATTCATTTCAAAAGTGACTATTTGGCTATAACACACCTCGGTTATAACATCCTTTTCCGCTGTCCCTTGAAGTCTGTTATATCCGAAATCAACTGTATATTAATTTCGCCCGGACTTACGCAAGTTCTGTTAATTTTACGTAACTCGGTCCGTCTTTTACGTAACTCGGGTCCGTCTTTTACGTAACTCGGAGCCAGCTTTAATTCTGAAACCACGACACTTGCTCCCAACTCCTTGGGCTCTACGGGGCACTGACAAATTTTACTTAACCTCCTGAGACCCCTGGTACAGTATACTGTACCTTTGTTTTTTCCCAGCACCTTCTGACTAACTCAAACGCGTAAAAAAACAAAAACAAAGGTGATTGAAAGGTGTACTAGGGGTCTCAGGAGGTTAAGTCGGAGGCTTCCATGTACTTCGGTTATTAGTATAATTTTTGAACAGCGATTATCTTGCAGGTAAGTGTTGACGATTGGTCGGAGGTGTCGATGCGATGGTGTCGGTTTGTCAATTAGGGGACCGGTTGAAGAATCGTGGGTTTCCGGTCCATTTGCAGGGGGGCCTTTGGCGAGAAGCAGTGCCAAGCTTTTGCTGGTCCTGCGTTTTGGCCCAGTGGAGAGAGGCTTCTGCTGCCTCCGTGACGTTATCGATTCCGCCAAAGAGCGCCGGATGTATGTGAGTGATTTTAAAAGCGACCCAATCTGACATCTCCGAAGATGGCGGGCGACGAGAAAAGTTTGTCCTCTCGCGCTGCTGCCAGGCTTCTGAAGCGCATTTCTGATTAGCGATTTGTTTAGACGAAGTTTGGGGCCCCGCCTGTGATGTAACCGGCCAACATCCTCTATCTCTCTCTCACTCTCAAAGTTAAAGGAGAAACTTTCTCTTGCTGCTCTCACACTCGGAATTCAAATCGATGCCTCTGCAGGTTGGCGACAAAAGCGTGCAGAAAAGAGAGAAGGGGGGAGGGGCTCGCGTTATGCAAAACCTAATCTTCCGCGATGTAATAGAAATTCCTCCCACCAAATAAAGAATGGTCGCAGCAAAATGTTTTATGCAAAGCCGAAGAGATTGTCTTACCGAGAGGCCTTCTCTTCGATTATACCAATTCGTGGGAAAATTTTAACACTAATCAGAGACGTTCATGGCAATTATTCCTCTATCATCGGATTTGTGTGTGTGTGTTGTGGTTGCACTATGTATTAATAATTTTATTATATGCCAATGCCCATACTGTTCGTCACTAGCGACATATATATCTAAGGGTAAATTCAATCCGAACCTCTCACTCTCTCTTTAGTATCCTTTTTTTTCTCTCTCCGGGCAAGATATTACGTAGGCCCCCTGCGTACTGCAGGCCATGGGTTGGCGAATATATTTGCTCGATAACTCAGTCACGGGTGTTGAAAACGCATTGGCCACGCATCCATGAGATCGGATTTTTGCCTGCTCCGGTCTCTCGGGGAATTTACTTTTCCTCTTTTTTTCCCCTCAGCCCTAAGGGCATATATATGCTACTGAACTAGGAGGGGGTGAGAGTGAGAGAGAGAGGGTGTGTTTACCACATCCCATTTGTAACTCAGTCAATGGCTGCCAATTTCGGGGGGGGGGGGGGTGCTGGATTCGACTCTTTCTATTTCATTTGCGGTTTACGTGCCCTTCGGCCTTATCCAGCCAAAATGTACGGAGCACACACACACCTAGCTAGTCCCACAGCTCTTATTAATGCCTACCGTGAAATTTCTGTGGCTCCTTTTCCGGGAGACTTTTCTCTCATTTCTGCTCGCTCAATTTTCCGCGAGACCCTTGAAAACTTTCAGTCTTTCCATAAAAGGCTATACGTTCGGAATAATTATTCGCAGGTTCTATTCTGCCGGCTGAAAGGACGGGTCTAGAAACGTATTCATCTAGAGGAGGGGGTGGAAAGGACTCTTATTGAATTAAGCTGGAGTATAATCGTCATTTCGATTTGGGTAGGGGAGAACGCGTTTAATGAGCAATGTGAGTGGGCGATTTTTTTTGATCTTTTTATATATATTAAAAAATGGGGTGCCATTTTCATCTTTTTTGGAGAGACAAAAGTTTTGGGGAGAATGTCCATTTTGAATTAATGTGATCGTGAAAATCGGAGGGTCGAAATTTCAGTATGGTCATTGTTTGATAGGTGCAAAGTGAATCTACCGTATATTGCTATAATGCGATTTTCACAACTATTAGTCGTCTCGGTTATACGTCATTTCGATTTAATGGCGTAGTTTAGGACCAGTCGTATATGAACCCAAGTAAAGGGAACATATCCGTTAGGTCTATAGAGTAAAAATTGTTGACATTTCACTAATAACGGAACTTTAATCTCATATTAATAATTGAGATCTAGTAAGCTTGATTGCATAAACTTTTTAAAGTTAAAATGTCGCATTTTTCCAACATAAAATGCTGCATGACTTATATTTTGTGTTGTATATTGTTACTGAGCTTATTGTTATTTTTCCTGTTGAGGTACTACTGTATGTAAATTTTGTGGTGATTTTTTATTTTCGTGTTTGTTATTATGAATCTGTTATTCTGTTTATACTCTTGCATTTTAAATAATATTGTTTCTTTTGGTCATTCAATGGCATGAATACCACCTGGAACTTTACTGTACGCTACTGTACGCTAATTAAAATAATAAATCCAGGTACATGCAAATTATTTATCCAAATTATTGAATTATTCATAAGTGAAAAATTTCTATCCAATAATTACGTACGAGGACTGCAAAACCTTAAATTCATATATGCGAGTGAAGAGACGACAAAATAATGCCATTCATGCGAAAATTCTTGCTCGAATAATTAGATCTGCTGATGCAAAATTCTGCATGGAAATAGCGTCAGCAACGAGGAAATTATGTCAATCAGCACCTAAATTCGATTTAGCCTGGTTATTTTTTTTGCACTGACATAATCGCAAAATTAATTGTGCCAGAGTCTTGAGTCCCCCTCCTAAATTCATGGAATCGAGCAAGAAATTTATTCACTTGTTGACAAATGGATCTGATTATTTGCGCGCAAAACGCTTGTTTTTTTTCCTCTCTCTCTCTCTCCCTCTCCGTTCTCTCTCTCTCTGGTTGGCAAATATTGGCAGTCGATTTGTCAAGCCAATGAGGCGCAATGTTTTAGCGCCTACAGGTCTGCCTGTAAGTAGTCTGCAAATGAATTGAGGTTGATTCCCAGGCACCCCCCGGCAGCGGGCGTTTCGCTGCTGATTGTTCCGCGTGTAAATGAAACCGACTCGGCCACCCGGGGTGACTCCATCAATACATCAGGATTATTGACCAGCATTGTTCCACCAAAATACCAATTGCAAGCGGAAATGCGTGCCCCGCCGATATTGCCAGAGACTCCCAGGGCCCCCTTTTTTAGGAGGAGGTAAAACATCTATATTGGTCTGGTTTGAAGCGGGTATTGTCTGATGTCTATTTGTATATTGGACATTTTTTTATGCAAGCCACACAGATTTCTGGATACGCCACTGACTGTGAGATCGATCTAGACTCACTTCATAATTTTGCAGCTGGTCAGAAATTAAGAGATTACCTGCTGGTCCCATTTTACAGTATTGATGTCGCCTGGAATTCCTCTGGAGTCCTTGCATAATTTAATGTTCTGAGTTGGAGGGACCTAACGACTTCAATATGCCCACTGGCAGTGCCTGGGATGACGTCCGACCGCATAAAGCGTGCGTGGCGTCCTGATTCAATTTTTAAAAACTGAGTGACACGACTCGCTACACGTTCGGAACGTTAGCCGAGTCCGGACCCATTTCTAGCACACACACACACAGAGACCAGAGGAACGCAGAGTCTCATCCCATGCTAATTGGCTGTCGCTCATTTGCCACATTTTCCCACCAAGCTTTGGCGCCTGGCCCCCCCTCTCCGTTTCAGAAATAATCACTCTGATGAATAAGTTATGTGGACGTATACCGTTCTCCATTATGCACGGGGGAATCAACCCAATCCTTCCTGAGGGGTCGTCACTGTTACAGCTCCTGACATGGGGGGTGGGGGGGTCACCTGGTAACCCTGCAGACTTCCAACTGACGTCATCAAAAATGGCGGCCACTTGGTAACCCTGTGTACTTCCTGACGTCATCAAATATGGCGGACAGAGGTCACCTGGTAACGCTGCAGACTTCCTGACGTTATCAAAATATGACAGGCCACTTTTGATATAACTTTACAGCCTGATTGTTTGTATCACCCTGTGGTTGCTGTGTTTGTTGGGTTTTAGGGGCGTTCCTGTGCCTTTTGGCTGGGCGATCTGCGGTTGCTCGCTTCCCATTACTCGGCTTTCCGCTCGGCTGGCTTCGGACTAGGCCGCCAATCCAACCTACTTGTGTACCCACTGCGTCAGACTTCCTTCCTTAGACCTTCTCCATGCCAGCCAACATGCTCTGCTCTATTCGCTTCTCCCCCATCAGGACAATAATAATTATCCCAATGGAGACAAACTCTTCAGGCCAAAACCTACTCCCTTGCCGGTTGGAAATGTAGGAACCAGGCAGAAGGGACTTGTCCGGTGGCAGCGTCTCCGCGGGTCTGATAATCTGCCAACCGGAAGTTTGATTCGGCGAAAGTGCAACGTTTGGAGAGAGAGGGGGGGGGGGGGAGAGAAGTGACCTAGATTTTCGCAAACTCAGTTTCTGGCGTGTAGTAACGTTGTCAAGATAGCTTGTACCGAGGGAGGAACCCGAGTGGAGAAGTGCTGAACATACTCGGACTACAATAAAAAAGATAGTTAAGAGCCAGTCGATAAGAAGGGGACACAATCCGATTTGGCGAGACGCAATGGTTAGCCTGAAAATTATCCCCAATAACAAATCGCGAAATGTTTCGAATACTTATGCAACAATCAGCACTTTAAATAATGTGAAGCCGGTAGAACGTGAACTATTCTCGAGACCTCATTGTTTTCTGGAATTTGTTAACATATAGGCCTACTATACATACTGTGCAGGATTCTCTACTAAAATTGAAAGCAGTTTCGCCTGGAGGATTTCAGGGTAAATAAGTGATGTCTGCAACTTCAAATCTGTATGTGAAATGCAAAAGCATTACTGTACCTTTTATACTACCTGAAGGTACAAAATTTTGCGCCAGAGAGTGCGGATAAAATGGCAAAAAAGTACACTTTTAATACGGAATAATACACTTTCAGTTTTTTCACCCCCAGAAATGAGGTGCTGGCGAACTGTGCATATTTGCACCTACTGTGCAATAATCAACATTTTAATAAATATTCCAACACTATATATAGTTGATCTACTGAAATATTGAGCGTGTCTACTGCGAACAGTGACAGTCGCACTATTTTCGTACGACATTTCTGAATAACTTATGCCGAAAAATGACATCTCGTCACACACTTTTTCGTCCGGACTCTTGACAAACGCCACTCTTCCTCCCCAAACTTTTTGGTCACATCTCCGGAATCGCCCCACCCAATTTATTCATGACCGTCTTATCGACACTCCTCTCTTTGCTAATACCGTCGGTGCTTTTTCCCAAGGCCCGGTTGGCAAGCAGACGTGTTTTCTTGAGCCTTTCTGGCAGCCGAATCGCATGCAAACAAGCCCTTTTTCAAAAAACCCGGATCCTGATGCGAGCTGAGAGTGGCGACAAAACCACGCAAACTGTCCAGTCAAAATCTGTCTGAATTGTTGTTGTCAGCCACCATAAGTCATCATAAGCAATCCTAATGGGATCCCGGATAAAAAAAAATATCCGCAATAAAAGTCCGGACGCCTCCCAACTTGTCAACCTCTGGCGGGGGGAAAAAAATATGAGTGTTAGTTCCAACGCTGCAAATTCGCGATTTTTTTTTTTTTGGCACTGAGCCTGTATGTTTCGGGATCAAAGTCGTGACCAGCTAACGAGGGAGACAGTGACCGCGACTAGTTGGTCGCGATGCCAATTTCCCCCCGCACTCCTCTGCTGCACTGATAAATCCGGATTCATTACTGCGACTTCTGCACCCTTTCCCCCCCAGCTCTATTCTAATTTTGAGCATATCTATTGATCCTGCTCAGAGATGAGCTAATGCCGCTGCTTTTGACCAGGGCTTGCTAATTCATTTTTTTTATTTTTTTTTGAAGAGCAGTTGTAGCCGCTTTTTTGGGTTCTGGGTCTTGCTCATTTGCAGCTGCCGCTGCCAGTAATTTAGGTGATAAATCCTGGGCATTCCATTTGTAACGTGCCTCTCTGTTGGCGATGGATATTGTTGTGGCATAATCTACAAGATGTGCTGTACATTTTAAAAATTAACTGAATAATCTGTAACGAGTCTTATTAGAAGGTATAGGATCAGTTATTTTTTTTAATCCAGCGGCTTCCCTCTTTTTGATGGATTTTTTTTGCTTATAGGATGAAGCGAGAAAATTCCTGAAAGCCTCCAACCAAAGGGGAAAGAACCAGTCGATGTGGAAAATTCCTCCAAATCTGGGGGACTTAGACCCTCCCGAGATAGTGAGATTGGCCTCAGGGGCGTGCCTTTAAATAGTTGACGAAAATCATAAATATTGTAAGACACAACGAAAATATGGCAAATAAACTGCAAACCCCTAGTTAATACTGTAGATTTTTTTGGTGGGGATAATCTGTATACTGTAGACCTGTACAGATAATTTTAAACGAAATTTGGCCTACTTACGAGTTTCGAGCAGCCCTCAAGCACTGAGTTTTTGCATCCAACTTTTTGAAAATGAAATCCTCAAAGAAAACAACTTATAGTTTCATATCGGCATAATGCAACGAAAATATGGCAAATAAACTGCAAATCGCAAATCCTGTAGATTTCAGATAATGTGTTTACTGTAGACATATGAACATTTTTTTAAGCAAAAATTGGCCTACTTGCGAGTTTCGAGAAGTAAAAAAAAAGGACGCCCTCAAGAAATGAGCTTTTGCATCCAACTTTACAAATGAAGTCCTCAAAAAAAACTTGTAGCTTCTGCGAATGATGCGAAACTTTTCAGAGAAAATCTATACATGCAAAAGTTGGATTTTTCTTCCTTACCTTCCTGAAAAATATTTTTTACTTCCATCATCATAATCATGACTTCGGTGGCAGCCATTGGCACTTGCGCTGGTCAGAGAGCAATGGTAATAACAGCATATAAGTCAGTCTAATGGGAAAGTGGGGGGAAGGCGGGCGGTTTTATTTTTTTATTTGGGGGGGGGGGGGGGAGCAAACCGGNCAATTCCCGTGGGCCAATATCCATCGCATTTCGTGGGGAGCTCGGCGGTCCACTTTAAACTCGGGACCATTCCTCATTCAGAGGCACATGGGACGGGTTTTTTCCAGTTTTTATAAGGGGTCAGTATATGTACAGGGTGAGTCAAAAAAAGGCCAAAACAGGTTTAAACTATGAAGAAGAACTTGTCATACTGGAAATGATACTCCAATATGACAAATTTTTGCGAGCAGTCACTGTAATGTGGCAGTTCATTGACATGTTTACATCGAAGCAAACTTCTAGCAAAAAAATTTTTTTTTTTGAAATCTAATAACTTGATCCGTCTCTATCTACGCCGTTAGACTAATTAGACCGCCTTCTTCAGACGGAAGCTTATCGACTTAATTTCCTAAGCAGTTGCTTTATCCACTTACTGCTTTTTACATATAGACCACTTCAATTTAATATCTGAATTCGTGTCATCTTGAGTTTCCACTTCAGTGATTTCCAGAGAATTTCTAGAAGGATTATCTCCTAACTGTTCGGAGCAACCCGCAAGTACATGTTATGCAGGGAAGCTTGACATTCAGGATGTCCCCTTATCCTGGTGTGGGTGTATTATGTGTGTGTGTGTGTGTGGCTTGCGATTTATTCGTGTTGACACCCCATGAGCTTTTACAGGCCGAGAACAAAGGTCTAGGGGTGTTTTATAGCCTGCTTTTAGACCCTTCATTTTGACCCTCATTTCATTCTAAAAATGGTTAAGGACGTTTTTATTGTCACTTTCTGCGGGGCATTCATTACGATGCTTTGTTCCCCTTATAATGAGTATTCGGTCCTTCTTTATTGCAAATTCTGGTACAGGGTGACTCCAGGTTTTAATAAGGAGTCAATCAGCCTATCGCTTTCAAAAGCAATCCAGTCAACACTGTACAATGTACAGTTTATACACCGAACTGTGGTGATGGAAACATGTATACATGTTTCCATCACCACGGTTCGGTTCTAGGGTTTCCCTCGGATTTCGGATTGAAATTCCTCCTGCGGGTTACATCCACGTGGGAATCACGAGCAAGTGACGTGCCCTGTCTTTTATTTCTCTTTCCGGAGAGAGATCGATGTGATGGGGAGGATTGGAAGAAAATCATTCAGACCTTCCTTCCCCCCTCCCACACGATCCATCCGTCCATCCATCCCTCGGAGGAGAAACTTTAATTAAGGTTTAATATCGGATCTAGACTAAAGGGAGGGGGGGGGGGCTGGAGGAGAGATTCTGTCCCGGTGGAAAATTAAAAGTGAAGAGGAAAAGTGCCTGGAGGTTCCATGTGAAGCGGGAGCTCGCATTAAAATTCTGTCCGATTCCAGACATTAATAACACAAGACTTGTAATGACACAAGTAAGGCCCACCCACCAAATTCCTGGGACCTGATGTTAATGCCAACGCCTTTTCCCTAGTTAATTCCTTGAAGAATAAGATGGAGGCGATAAAAGAAAATAATGTAAGGCACGGTGAGTAAAACGATCGGATAATTCGTTTTATGTCCTAGGCAGCTGCTCATTTAATTTTTGGGCTGAGATTGTCGTTTAAATGTGATTTTCATGCCACGGATTTTGGTCACTGTAAGAGCTGGCTCGTTTTGTGTCATTAGCTGACTATTTAAAGTTATTTTTTAAACCAACTCAACCGTGTGCGCACCACAGTTCGCGCAGCGTGGACGGTTGAAATTATCAACGATATCTTGTAAGCTCTCTGTGCACTTGTTTCCAACCCTACACTTGGGGGAAGAAAATGGCCGACGTTTGCGATGTTGCCAAGGCTCTGGTACAGTGGTGGAAATTAATGAATATCAACAAGTATCGCCGCCTGGCGGAGCTTTTCCTTTACATGAAGCTGCTTCATGCTTGTGGATCTCAGAGGCTACGAGTATGGCTCCTAGCACCTAACTAGAAAAACTTTGACCAGGGAGCATATACTGCATAAGAGGTGCAAACATTCGATTTCCGCGTCTCTCTGTTTATGGCGTTGCCAAGGCTGGCGGCCATTTTGAAGTGTGTGGAACGCCAATGAGGTATAAATAGGGTACAGGCAAAAATAGGGTCCGCCATCTTTGATTCGCGCGTGTTCTTGCCGTGTAGTTGCCATGACCGTCAAAACCATCAAAGATAGCGGACCCTATTTTTGACTGTACCCTATTTATACCTCGTTGGCGTTCCACACACTTCATAATGGCCGCCAGCCTTGGCAACGCCATAAACAGA
>JYFJ02006822.1:0-17952 GCA_000934665.2 Catajapyx aquilonaris
ATTTAAATGATTTGATTCCAATTTAATGGATTTTATTCCAATTTAATGGATTTTATTCCAATTTAATGGATTTAAATCCAATTTAATGAATTTAATTCCAATTTAATGGATTTGATTCCAATTTAATGGATTTAATTCCAATTTAATGGATTTAAATCCAATTTAATAAATTTAAATCCAATTTAATGGATTTAATTCCAATTTAATGGATTTAATTCCAATTTAATGGATTTAAATCAAATTTAATGAATTTAATTCCAATTTAATGGATTTAATTCCAATTTAATGGATTTAAATCCAATTTAATGAATTTAATTCCAATTTAATGGATTTAAATCCAATTTAATGGATTTAATTCCAATTTAATGGATTTAATTCCAATTTAATGGATTTAAATCCAATTTAATGAATTTAAATCCTATTTAATGAATTTAATTCCAATTTAATGGATTTAATTCCAATTCGCATGATGTTATTCAATTTTATTTATAAGTGCATTTGGTATTGTAGCTAAAATGTAAATATAATTATTTTATTTGGTATATAAAATGTAAATGTAATTATTTTATTTGGTATATAATCTGATAATACCTTACCCCTACCCTTATTATTGCAATTTTTATTATTGTGTTACACAAATCATTTTTATTCGTGTGTCTATTATTTCGGTATATTTATGTATTTATTTATTATTTTGTTACATCAATATTTTAAGGGCGATAGCCGTAACATAGCGTTTCAACAATGAATTTTTCCTATTTCTCTATACTGTACACTTTACTATTAATGATTTATTCCTTTTATTACCTGTTGTGATTAATGATAACAATTATTTTACGATTAATAATATTGTCGCAGGTGTCATTATATTTATACGTAATTGACTAGGAACGTCTGTCTATGTGTTTGTCCGGGGTGAGTCATCAGCGTGCAGCCCTCACGATGAGTGGCAGGAGTGTGCAGAGAGGGACGATGCGCCATCTATGTGATGGGTATGGTTATACACGAACATTTTTCATGTACCTTTTCAACGCAGGTACTACTCCGCCGGTCATCAGCATCATCGCCTGCTGGAATCCGTGTTTGCAGACACGACCGACAACTTCCACGGCAAGGTCCTGCACGGTGTGGGTCCCGTGGACTTAACCAGCGACGACTGTACCGGCGGCGGGTTCGTCCGGGTGAGGCTCTTCCACATGTGCGTGCTTCAACAGGCACTCAACTTCAGCTGGACACTGTCCGGCAGGAAGGGGACGGTCACTCAGGACATACTGGAACCGATGTTCAAACGGGACATCGACTTCTGTCCGTTCTTTACCCACGCGTACCCCTTGCATCGGAGGCTTGATTTCACAGGGTACATCGACTTCGGCCGGTACACGTTCGTCATCCGGAAGCCCCGTGACACCACCACGTCCTTGACCTTCTTCAGCACGTACCAGACGGTCTGCTGGGTACTGATCGCCGTGTCCCTTCTGTTGACATCAGCCGTCTTGACACTGATGGATTCAGACATGTGCAGGTACCACACTCTAAGAAATGTCCGGGTTAAATGTATTTATCCCGGAAAAACAATCACTTTTGTCATGGTTATTTAACCCGGACATTTCTTAGTCATGGTTATTTACCCCGGACATTTCTTAGTCATGGATATTTAACCCGGACATTTCTTAGTCATGGTTATTTAACCCGGACATTTCTTAGAATGTATACACTCTAACTAATGTCCGAGTTAAATAACCATGACTAAGAAATGTCCGGGTTAAATAACCATGACAAAAGTGATCTTTTTTCCGGGATAAATACATTTAACCCGGACATTTCTTAGAGTGCATATACGAGCGCAACCGAGTGCGTACCAACACCAAAAAATGTAAGGTACAGTGTGACTTAATTTTTCAGGTACGGGTACTTTCGGCACGTCGGACAACTGGGTGCCATCTTGGTCGAGCAGTTCTCAGCAGCACCTCCTGTCCGTTCGTCGTCTCGTCTGCTCCTTGTCTTCTGGACCGCCTTCTGCTTCTATGTAGGCGTCGGATACAAGTCGAACGCACTGTCCCTTCTGTTCTACCCTGGAAAGGAGGCGGTACCGCACACCACACACGACCTGGTCAACTCCCGCTTCAGGTTGTACTACCACAAGGGCGCGAGAGACGACATCAAAATAGTGGACGCGTCTCTTCATCACGCCGATCTGATGGCCGTGTTCAACAAAGGGATTGGATTGGACGGCAACAATTACACCGAGTGCATTGTTAAGGTACTGGAAGGTGACAATGCTTGTGTCGAGAGTGTGATGAGGATGGAACCGGTTCTGGACACGGACCTGGAGGACGTCCAGGATGAAATGATGATATCGGAGGACTCGTTCAGATGGTACACATTCGGTATGCTGTTTCCTAAGGACAGCCTGTACACCCAGAGCTTCGACAGGAAGATGCGTCTTGTCATTTGCATGGGGTTGAAACAGCGGTACGTCAGCCTGTTACGGCACAATCAGGCATTGAGCAGACGTAACAAACACAAAATTGTTGACCATTGTGAAAGTATGCGCAAACTCACGTTCAGTTCGTTAGAAGACGCTTTTGCCATACTTGGGTTCGGTATGCTGACCGGTACCACGGTCTTAGGCTTAGAAATTGCACTTAGCTGTCGAAAAATGAACGACCGGTAAAAGGTTGTGCTACATTTATTATAATTATGATATGTACATATTATTGACATTTCATTCAATGAAGATATCAAGTGTGTTGCAATGAGTGTTCTGTACACCACAATAAAATTGCTTCACTGTTTATTCCAATCCACGCTTCTTGGTACGACAACACTCGCACACTGCAACAACACATGACAACACACTCCCAACAGTCCACATCAGAAAAGCTGAAGCCAATCTCTCAAAGTTCAACAGACTCTCAGACTCACTTTTGTCATGTTCATGACTCATCTTGAAGTACTGAGCTATGAAGTTGCGATAATTCACATTCGACTCCAGCTTTGTGATGATACCACCTGACATCATGGACATACTCACAGAATTGAAGTAATCACGATACAGTTCGTCTCTACCGTAGCACGAACCTGAGTACATCTTGAAGCCATCTTCAGTGTTGGATTGGATTGTCAAATGTCCTTTAGAGTTCAAGAAGTAGTCACGATCACGACGAAACAAGAAGTCAACTAGTGCACATGAGAAATCGTGATGTATTGCCTTCTCCATACACTCACGTATTGTTGGCAACACTTCAGCTTCATGAAGAACCTTGTGGTCGACAGAACCTGGCTCAAGTTCGCCTTGAAACAACGACAGTGCGATTAGAATAGGACCGGTCGAACCCCATTTGAAGTTAGAGTTCAGCACCATCTCATTGAAGTTCTTAGGCAGGTGCTCTGTAGGAGGAAAGGTGATGAAGGACACAAGTTTGGTCTTGTAGCAACATGTTATGATTGTTGCATACGCGAACAACAAGGCAAGAAAAAAGTTGATTGAATTATGCTGATCAGAAGAGATAGACGATTGTTCTATCATGACACGAAGCAACTTCTTCACATGGTCCATGATATTGCTCAGATGTGATGTGAACACTGTATGTTCATACACCTGCAAACAGTGCAGTACTATTGCAGACACAAAGATTGAGGTGCAAACACCAATCCACATGGGTACAGTAAATGGCATGAAAATAACATACAGCTTAATATCAAGTCTGGGTATTCTCGTCACAAACACACCTTCCCAATACAATGCAGGGTACAGCAAGTTACACGCTTTTGCTGATGTCTCAGTGTACATTATGATCAACATCGACTCCACAGCGTTGAACACTAAAGGTCTGGCCATACCAGCCAGACTTCCGTTTGGATACAGCTCTTGTGGAGTCATCTCAGGGGTCACCCCAATGTGCACCATATTGAAAATATTCTCATAAAAAATCAGCGCATCTTCTGTTAGTGACACATGCTGACCAAGCTTCTTTCGCTCTCTAGCTCCTTCCATATCCAACGTCTCGATGTGACCTATCATTATTACATGACCTTGCATGTCTTTAGGCGGAGGTGGAAAATAGTCGCCTCCAAATGTAGTACTTAGATAGTGTTCAGCCGGATTCAGTCTGGATTGTCCAGAGTTGCAATAGACACAAGAGGTGTGAAGCATCAACTTGTGAGTTGCATGGTCGAAATGTGTGAGAAGCTTCAGCTTGATTCCTTGAGCTGGATTGTTCAGAAGCAACTGGGCGTCTGAAGCTGAGTGGATGTGGATCAGGACAGGATCATGAGTATTTCTGATCATAAAGTGTGCTGCAGTGTGCATGATCAGTTCAGGTACACTGGACATGTTTCTGGACAATATCAGGTTGAAAGCGCATGATCCTCCAGGCCACAACTTGGATCTGAGTTCAGGCGGTTGTGTTCTGAAGGATAGCAGATGCTCACGTTTCCATACCCACGGATAGTCTGAAGGATCGTACTGAAATGAGTCCATCCGACTGATCACAACAGGTTTTTTGATCCACAAAAGCAACTGTTGCAGACCAGGACTCAAATCAGGATAATCCAACCCCAACCCCAAGGAGCACTCCGGATATTTAGTCTCCAGTAGTTCCCTAACCAGCCTGGACAACAATGCATCTTCTTCAGTGATGCTGGACAATTTGACACTATTCTGTAATGTGACATCAAAATTATAAACTAAATGTTACTTCTAATATATTTTGTCAGTGTTACTTACAGATCCTGACGACACCAAACAGAGTGTGACAAACATGAGAATGATACACTGTGATCCCATTTCGACACCTTCGACTGACACAGTGACTGTGTTTACATCACGACACTTGGTATTGTGTCGAAAAGTGTGCGTACAATTCAGGAAATTGAGTCAGGCAATAACCTAATGCGGTAGTGTCAATACGAGGAAAAATGTGTGTGTGGACATTGAATCCATTTCATTACTGTAAGTAATTGGCTATGAATATTTTGTGCGCAACGAATTGAACGGGCTACTTTCGCTAGAAAAACGTTTGTGTCTAAGAATACACCAGTTCTTGCTAACCCAACCTATTCCATTACATCACGTTTTACTTATATTGACAATGTGTCTTTTATCAATCTTTGATACAGTACAACTTGTGAAATGGTACCGGTACTTGAAGCATAATAAATATGAATGGAAAGCGAGCTGAAAAAGGGCATGAAAAGATACATGTAATTTTAAGAATCTTAATTAAAGGAAGGCCGGGTCGGACGGACGGGAGAGGTTGCAGGTGTAGGAGGCGGACCACAGATGGCAGGCAAATGACGGGTGGCGTTCCAGGCGGACAGACAGATCACAAATGGCTTTATTTATATAGATAGCTGTTCACGAATCATTTATTATTTCTTGTGCACACTATTCGCATATACAGCAATAACAATTCACTGCAGCGATTTCACAGCAATTATGTCCAGACAAACGTAACAATATGAATAATATTGTGACTTGCATTTTATTCTAACAAATGTAAAAAGATTAAAACAGTACAGTACGCTACTTACGACAACACTCACACACTGCAACAACACACGACAAAACATTACCAACAGATCACATCAGAAACGCTGAGGCCAATCTCTCAAAGTTCAACAGACTCTCAGACTCACTTTTGTCCTGTCCATGGCTCATCTTGTAGTACTGCTCTATGAAGTGACGATAATTCACATCAGACTCCAACCTGGTCATAATTCCGCTTGACACTGTGATCATGCCCACAGAGCTATAATCATCCCTGTACACATTGTCTCGACCGTAGCACGAGCCTGTGTACATCTTAAAACCATCTTCAGTGTTGGACTGAACTGTCATGTGTCCTTTTAGAGTCCAAGAAATAGGCACGATCACGACGAAACAAGACGTCAACCATAGCACACGCGAAGTCCTCGTGAATCGTTTTCTCCATACATTCTCGTATGGTCGGTACGACTTCAGAATTGTGAAGGACAATGTAATTTGTCGAATGATGGTCCATGTGATCGCCTATAAGCAACGACAGTGAGATTAGAAGAGGACTGGTTGTTCCCCATCTGAAGTTTGAGCTACGGACCATTTCAGTGAAGTCCTTTGGTAGGTGCTCTGTCGGCGGAAAGGTGATGAAGGACACAAGTTTGGTCTTGTAGCAACATATGATGATTGTTGAATAAGCGAACAGGAGAGCTAGGAGAATGTTCGTAGAATTATGCTGATCTGAAGAGATAGACGGTTGTTCTATCAAGACACGAAGCAACTTCTTCACATGGTGCATGATATTGCTCAGATGTGATGTGAACACTGTATGTTCATACACTTGCAAACAGTGCAGTACTATTGCAGACACAAAGATTGAGGTGCAAACACCAATCCACATGGGTATAGTAAACGGCATGAAAATAACATACAGCTTAATATCAAGTCTGGGTATCCTTGTCACAAACACACCTTCCAAATAAAGCAAAGGGCACAGCAAATTGCATGCCTTTTGAGAATTCTCAGTGTATATCATGATCAGGATTGTCTCCACTTCACTGAACACCACAGGTCTCACCATACCAGCCAGACTTCCGTTTGGATAGAGCTCTTGTGGTGTAATCTCAGGCATTGCACCTACATTTACCGCGTTGAATATATTCTCATAGAAAATCAACGCATCTTCTGTCAGCGGTACATTCAGACCAAGCTTCTTTCGTTGTCTAGCTCCTTCCAAGTCCAACGACTCAAAGTGACCTAGCACAATCTCATGACCTTGCATGTCTCTAGGTGGAGGTGGGAAGTAGTCGCCTCCAAATAATGTAGGACTCAAGTAGTGTTCAGCCGGATTCAGTCTGGATTGTCCTGAATCGCAGAAGTAACACACGGTGTGAAGCATCAGCTTGTGAGATGCACGGTCGAAGTGGGTCAGAAGCTTCAGCCTGATTCCATAAGCCGGATTGTTCAGAAGCAGCTTCTGTGCGTCTGAAGGCGCATTGTAGATGTGGATAAGGACTGGATCTTTTATATTCCGGATCATGAAGTGTGCTGCAGTGTGCATGATTAGTTCAGGTACACTGGACATGTTTCTGGACAATATCAGGTTGAAAGCGCGGGATCCTCCAGGCCACAACCTGGATCTGAGTTCAGGCGGTTGTGTTCTGAAGGATAGCAGATGCTCACGTTTCCACACCCACGGATAGTCTGAAGGGTCGTACTGAAACGAGTGCATCCGACTGATCACAACAGGTCTTTTGATCCACAAAAGCAACTGTTGCAGACCAGGACTCAAATCAGGATAATCCAACCCCAACCCCAAGGAGCACTCCGGATATTTAGTCTCCAGTAGTTCCCTAACCAGCCTGGACAACAATGCATCTTCTTCAGTGATGCTGGACAATTTGACACCATTCTGTAATGTGACATCAAAATTATAAACAAAATGTTACTTCTAATATATTTTGTGTTACTTACAGATCCTGACGAGGAGACCAAACAGAGTGTGACAAACAGGAAAATGATCCATTGTGATCCCATTTCGACACCTTCCACTGACACAGTGGCAGTTACATAATAACATTTGGTATATATTGCGTCGAAAAGTTGCGTAATATAACAGCCAATTTATGAAATAGCCTCAGGCAATCACCTAATGCGCAATACAAGGAAAATGTGTAGACATTGAATCAATTTCATTACTGTAAGAGTAATTGACTATGAATATTGCACACGAAATATGCGCAGCGAATGGAACAGCCTAATTTCGCGAGAAACGTTTGTGTCTAACATAAGAATAAACCCAATATCTTGCTACCCCCAACCGATTCCATTACATCACGTCTTACTCAGTAAACAATGTGTCCTTTATCAATCTTTGATACTGCACAACGTATGAAGCGGTACTGGAAGGCTAAGTAAAAATGACATTATTGACATATATGTTCATNAGTTACAGAAATGGCCGCAGTGGCGCTTTCCCATGTTAAACTCGCATAGACGGTGGCGCCACTGCGGAATTTTTCCATGAGTCGCCGTAATAAGCCGTGGACCACTACTTGTGTCCTTTATCAATCTTTGATACTGCACAACGTATGAAGCGGTACTGGAAGGCTAAGTAAAAATGACATTATTGACATATATGTTCATGAATCGTTTATTATTTCTGGCACATTTTTCCACACTATTCGCACACAATAATAATAATAATGATTTATTTTATTACCATTTAAGAGAGCGGTGGTCTTATCGGGGGGAATATTCGCACACAATTATAATCAATTACAGTGTGAATTTAACAACGCTATTTCACAGCAAACGTTCTAACAAACGTGAAACACATTGAGAATAGTTTATTATTTGTGATACATTTCCGTATTTATTACAACAATGTAAATGGTTAAAACAGTACAGCCCGCTTCTTCGGGCGACAACACTCACATGATGCAACAACACACGACAAAACATTACCAACAGACCACATAAGAAATACTGAAGCCAATCTCTCAAAGTTCAACAGACTCTCTGACTCACTTTTGTCATGTTCATGACTCATCTTGTAGTATTGCTCTATGAAATGACGATAATTCACATCAGACTCCAACTTTGTGAGGATTCCGCTTGATCTCGTGGTCATGATCGCAGAGTGGAAATCATCCCTGTACACATTGTCTCGACCATAGCACCCACCTGTGTACATCTTGAAACCATCTTCAGTGTTGGACTGAACTGTCATGTGTCCTTTAGAGTCCAAGAAATATGCACTATCACGACGAAACAAAATGTCAACCAAAGCACATGCAAAGTCTTCATGAATCGCTTTCTCCATACACTCTCGTATGGTCGGTACGACTTCAGACTTACGCAGGACTATGTAATCTATCGAATAATGGTCCACGTTATCGCCTAGAAATAACGACAGTGCGATTAGAATCGGACCTGTTGCTCCCCATCTGAAGTTTGAGCTACGGACCATCTCTGTGAAGTCCTTTGGTAGGTGCTCTGTCGGCGGAAATGTGATGAAGGACACAAGTTTGGTCTTGTAGCAACATATGATGATTGTTGAATAAGCGAACAGGAGAGCTAGGAGAATGTTCGTAGAATTATGCTGATCTGAAGAGATAGACGATTGTTCTATCATGACACGAAGCAACTTCTTCGCATGGTGCATGATATTGCTCAGATGTGATGTGAACACTGTATGTTCATACACCTGCAAACAATGCAGTACTATTGCAGACACCAACACTGAGGCGCAAACACCAATCCACATGGGCACAGTAAACGGCATAAAAATCACACCCAATTTGATATCAAGCCTTGGTATTCGAGTCACAAACACACCTTCCAAAAACAACGAAGGGTATGCCAAATTGCACGCTTTTGCCGAATTCTCAGTATACATTATGATCAAAATGGTTTCCACTTGATTGAACATCATAGGCCGAACCATTCCAGCCAGACTTCCGTTTGGATACAGCTCTTGTGGTGTCATCTCAGGCATTGCACCTACATGGACCGTGTTGTAAAGATTCTCGTAGAAAATCAACACATCTTCTGTCAGCGGGACACTCAGACCAAGCTTCTTTCGTCGTCTAGCTCCTTCCATGTCCATCGACTCAAAGTGACCTACCACAATCTCATGACCTTGCATGTCTCTAGGTGGAGGTGGGAAGTAGTCGCCTTCAAATGTAGGACTCAAGTAGTGTTCAGCCGGATTCAGTCTGGATTGTCCTGAATCGCAGAAGTAACACACGGTGTGAAGCATCAGCTTGTGAGATGCACGGTCGAAGTGGGTCAGAAGCTTCAGCCTGATTCCATAAGCCGGATTGTTCAGAAGCAGCATCTGTGCGTCTGAAGGCGCATTGTAGATGTGGATTAGGACTGGATCTTTTACATTCCGGATCATGAAGTGTGCTGCAGTGTACATGATTAGTTCAGGTACACTGGACATGTTTCTGGATAATATCAGGTTGAAAGCGCAGGATCCTCCAGGCCACAAATTGGATCTGAGTTCAGGCGGTTGTGTTCTGAAGGACAGCAGATGCTCACGTTTCCATATCCACGGATAGTCTGAAGGGTCGTACTGAAAGGAGTCCATCCGACTGATCACAACAGGTCTGTTGATCCACAAAAGCAACTGTTGCAGACCAGGACTCAAATCAGGATAATCCAACCCCAACCCCAAGGAACAATCAGGATACTTCGTCTCCAGCAGTTCATTAACCAGCCTGGACAACAATGCATCTTCTTCAGTGATGCTGGACAATTTGACACCATTCTGTAATAATGTGACATCAAAATTATAAACAAAATGTTGTACTTCTAATATATTTTGTGTTACTTACAGATCCTGACGACACCAAACAGAGTGTGACAAACATGAGAGTGATGAAAGCTGAACACATCTTGAGACCTTCCTCTGGCAAAGTGATGTTTGCATCTTGATATCCTATATATGTATTCTATATGAATAGTCTGCAATAACCTAATGGGACAGCGGGTTGTATAGGTGCCAATTTGCTGTGTTTTCTGGCAAGTGGTCAATATGGATATGGCGTAATACAGATCAAAATCGGGGTCACTTTCATTACTTATGACATTGTCATGCAGTGAACAATTCCATGGAAAACGCTCGATTCTGAGAAAAGACATCCAAGTTGAGCCAATTTTTATTTAATTTATAGACAATTTTTATAGCCAATTCTATGTAATGATTAAGCTCTTTGCGACAATTATTTTTTTCTTTTCAAAAATGAAGACAATCCAAGATGAGGTCATTCCGATTAGCCAGAACTCAAAAGCGGAAGACAACCGGTCAAAGTTCAAGAGACTGTCACTACTTGCAACAGTCTTGTTCCTCCTTCGTTTGAAGTACTGTTGGATGAAGTTATACGATAGTTCACATCCGATTCGACCTTATGATAGATGCCACCTGACATCAGATGTCTGTTGACGTGGTCGATGGCTGGGAACATGACGCTGTCACGTCCGTAACATGAACCGGAGTACATGCTGAAGGATGGTTCAGACACCTTGATCTTCGACATCCCTTTGTGGTTCATGAAGTGGTCTTGCTCACGACGGTATAGGAAATCAACGACGGCACATGCAAAGTATTGGTCCACCGCCTTTTCCATACACAGCTGTAGAGTTGGTATGACCTCAGCTTTATGTAGAACCGTGCCTAGAACCGCCTCGGGGTCAACCTCCCCTAGGAACAAGGATAAGGCCATCAGGAGAGAGCTGGTTGAACCCCAGGTCATCTCGGATTTGGTCAGCTCTTTGAAGGTCCTCGGAAGGTTCTCTGTGGGCGGAAAGGTGATGAAGGACACCAGCTTGGTCTTGTAGCAGCAGGTGATGATGGTCGCGAAGAAGAAGAATGTCATGATGGTTGGTACGGATCTCCCTGGACTTAGAGTCACCGAGGGTTGCTCGATCACAACTCGCATCAGTTTAGCCACGTTGTTACACACTGATCCTGACCTGCGAACACACGTGAAGATCTACAAACGAATTTAGTGACGACCACGTATAACGTACCTGAATCGGTTCAGAACAAATGCTGAAACCAGTAGCGATGCAGTCAGTGCAATCCACATTGGGGCTGAAAACGGCTTCAGTAGTACGTACCATCTGATGTCAAGTCTTGGAGCACGTGTGGCAAACACGCCTACCCAGTACATCAGCGGATACATCAATGAGCAAGACCTGGCTGACGTCTCAGTGTACATGACAATCACCATCACATCCACCTCACTGAACACCATCGGACGAGTCATACCAGCCAGACTTCCGTTCAGAAAGTGTTCAGACCCTGACATCTCGGGTGTCATACAGTCGTGCACCATACCGAATATGGACTCGTACAGCATCAGTATTTCCTCTGTGAACGGCACATTCTGATCCTGCTTCTTACGGATTCTAGCACCCTTCATGTCTAAGGTCTCTATATGACCCATCATGACCTCTCGACCGTTCATACTGTGCGGTGCTGGAAATAACTCGCGTGAAGTGTTGGGCACGTAAGGAAAAGGTGCGTTAACACGTGTGTGGCCATACTCGCAGAAGTAACACACGGTGTGTAGCATCAGCTTGTGAGTTGTATTGTCGAAATGTGTTAAAAGCTTCAGCCTGATGCCTTCAGCAGGATTGTTCAGAAGCAGGGCATCTGAAAGATCATCGTGGATATGGATCATGACAGGATCATACAGGTTTCTGAACCTAAAGTGTGCCGCAGTGTGCATGATCAGTTCAGGTACACTGGACATGTTTCTGGACAATATCAGGTTGAAAGCGCAGGATCCTCCAGGCCACAACTTGGATCTGAGTTCAGGCGGTTGTGTTCTGAAGGACAGCAGATGCTCATGTTTCCATACCCACGGATAGTCTGAAGGGTCGTACTGAAACGAGTCCATCCGACTGATCACAACAGGTCTTTTGATCCACAAAAGAACTTCTTGCAGACCAGGACTCAAATCAGGATAATCCAACCCCAACCCCAAGGAGCAATCAGGATACTTAGTCTCCAGCAGTTCCCTAACCAGCCTGGACAACAATGCATCTTCTTCAGTGATTCTGGACAATTTGACACTCTTCTGAAACAGTGAAACGTAATTACAACTTCTAGATTAAGTTCAGGGTGGACGAACTTCAAGTGTCGTTTTATAACGGCGATTAATAGCAGTGATTTTGCGATGACGTAGCAGCGACGTGTAAAATGTCCCACTTCGGCGACATTGAAGTGGGCCATTTTACACGTCGCTGCTACGTCAATCGTAAACCGCTTCTATTAATAGCCGTTATAAAACGACACTTGAAGTTGGTCCACCCTGTATAGTTCACGAAGCTTGTTACTCACCGATCCTGTTGAGAAAACCCAACAATGCACAACAATGAGCAGGATAATCGACCGTGCACCCATTTTGGAGCTTTGACACTGACAAGAGTGCATTGCTTGTAAGCAGTGCGTTGCTCGTTCATGAAATGGCCAATCGGAATAATGGAGCATGAAAAATGCATGTCACCTTGGCCAATTGACAAATGTATATCCGAAGGGGCAATAAACTGTTGCGAATGTGAGAGCTGGTTCTATAAAAATTCACCTAAATGTTGCGATCACAATTTGCATATATGATATGAATGATATGAACAATAATTTGTTACTTGCGACAATGTATTGTATACTTTTACAACAATTTCTCAATATGCGGCACAGACCCCGCTCAATATTATGCCCTCTAATAATTACCCCCCATACTGTACAATTAGCTTAATCAGTCAGTAATCTAAGTACACACGTTGAATTCTTCGGATTACTGAACAGTTGGTGTTGGCGTTTCAGAACTTAGGTTGTGCGCAAAATGTTGTGTACAGCTTATTTGCTGTTCTCTGTGACAATGGTAGTGACATGCATTAACATAACAATGGACATCGACAAACACATGGTTGTGGCCAAATTGGCTGAAAATCTGGAGCCAAATTGTGCATTGGATGTGACTACAAACCTGCCATTCTTCAGCCAGTCAGTTCAGAACCTTCTGAAGTCACGAGTCGGACTGTATTTGCCCATACTAGTGGTCAACATGACATCGTTTATCCACCGGTACGACGCCTATCCTGAGCTGACAAGTCACACGCAGCTGTTGGACTACCGGACTGTCCCTCCAGCATTGTTGTCCAGGTTGTGGCATGGAGTCAAATGCACTTTGCACCTCATAATGCCCCAAGATCCACTGTCTTTTGCTGAACTTCTTATACACACTGCATCAATCGTGAGAGTCGTACCTGGAGAAGACAGGTTCATCCTCCACTTTGAATCTGGATCAAACCTTGAGAGACACAAGGTCGTGACCTCACCTCCTGGAGACGCTCTGAGGCTAAAGGTCATCACAAGTACTCATGAAGGTAGCCTTCTAATGGAGCAAACCTGCTTCTTCTGCGGTGACAATGGTACCCAAATGGTGCAGGACCTTGGACACTACCCCAACAATGTGGAAATATTCAGCAACAAACTGGAGGATATGAACAGAAAGAAGGTCAGAGTTGGCACATATCTTGATGTGTTTTTCGAAGAGGGAAGAGAGGTACTGGAAAAGTATGGGGAGATTGAAGTATCGGCGTATGCACGTGCATTGTTGTTGATGGAGACTAAGCTGAACATGCGGATGGATGTTTATATCAAGGGTGTTACTAGTGACAACACTGATTACATGTTGCCCAACGGCACTTGGGAAGGGATGTTGGGGGACATCCTGGCTGGAAAAGCTGATTTTCCGACAGCAGTGTTTCTGTCTGAGGAGACACTTCCATACATGCTGAACCCGCATCCGTATGGGTATGGGTACGGAACATTTCTAACCAGACACCCAAACGGAGTCATCAACTGCAAAGTACTCTACAGGCCATACCCTTTGGTCTTCTGGATCTGCTTTATGATCACTATTGTTCTGACCACCATTGCAGTTCACAAACTCTCATTGTTCGAACATAGGATCAGTTTGAAGAGATCGTTTAGTCTGATCCTACGTAACATCCTGGAGCAACCCTTGCAGTTTCCACACTCCAGACGATTCCTTATACTGGCCACATCCTACTTGTTCTTTCTCATAGTGGTCATCACTGGGTACAAAGCCAAACTGGTGTCCTTTCTGACCTGGCCTCCAAGAGAGTTCGTCCCCAAGACAATCGTTGAATTGATAGATTCCGATTGGGACGTGGGATCAGACTTCTTGCAATACGTTGTGATGAGGAAGGTCGGCCAGACTGGGAACAAACCTTCGACGATCAAGTTCCTAGATAGGATCCAAGTGATGGAGACATTCGATACCTGCCTGAACCAAACCCAGACACGGAACATAGCCTGCATCGGTGTCAATGTCTTCATAGAGCAGAAGGAGCTTCACAAGTATGTGGATACCTCGGGTCATCTGACTGTCCGGTTCAGCGACGACCAACTTCGTCCGACATACGTGACAACCCCGACATCTAGAGGCAACACAGGCTTGTTTCATCTCCTCCAGAACTTCTACAGGATGACCACCGAGCACTTGGATCTCACCCACAAGTTTCTGTCAGACGGTCGGTACGTCCGATTCCTTCGTCATCTGAAGGTGATACGAGCAGAGGAGATCAAGAGACAGTCTCAGGTTCTGGCAGACGAGGTGCTGACTGTTAGAAAATTGTCTGCAATATTTCGCATCTGGCTCGGGGGTCTTCTGGTGTCAGTTGTAGCCTTCATTGTTGAAATGCTTCGTCGTACCAATTAATCGCTTTGTTTTTGCGGTAAATAATGCAGTGGAGAACAATGATCTTCTGAAGATAACATGATGTTGTGAAGATAACATGATCTTCTGAAGATAACATGATCTTCTGAAGATAACATGATCTTCTGAAGATAACATGATCTTCTGAAGATAACATGATCTTCTGAAGATAACATGATCTTCTGAAGATAACATGATCTTGATAACTCGTTACTTTCCTCTTTAGGATCTTTTCAAACTTCTCTTCAAGAAGAGATCTGGAGAATGTTCAAGATCGCAACAAAGTGTTTAATTGACACACCAACGTGGTGCAATTGCGATTGAGGATGATTTTCATGAACGTTTTAAAGTGTTGAACAATTTAGCATCGACAATAATACATTTCGTGTCGTGCTAGTATGCCACCGGGCCCAATATAAATAATTCAGCATTATTTGCCATGGAAACTGTGACGGAACTGTCGAGATATTGCTGGCAGTTTCCGAACACTACTTGGTAAGACTGGTGTTTAGTGCGATGAAGGGATATGAAGTAATTAGGGGGCAAATTATTGAGCGGATACCTGAGTGTACATAGAACTTGAAGAAATTGATTAGTTGGGATAATTTGATGTGCGGGACGATCAGAGTCATTGTGGTCGCAATTGAGTCAGGAAGTAATTATGAAATGCAATTCAAATGCAAATTATGATGAAATCAGTGACGTACATTTTCCTACAAAATCCTACATTTTGAGTAGGACCTACTCAAAAATTAGTGCAGTTTTAGAACTTTTCCCTGAATCAGTGGCACATAAGACATCGGTGTGCCAATTTCAGCACTCTCAGATGTGGAAGTGTGTTAGGTAGCCAGGACAAACATACATAGATACTGATTATGTACTGTCATGTTCATAAGTACAGACATAAACAAATAGGGTGTGCGAAACTGACAGTTTGTGCCGATTAGTTGGCTTCTCATCCAGATCTGCGAAAGTCGAATAAGTCTTAGGTCTCCATCCTCTTGGGAAAATGTGTCAGTGAGCCAGCTGTTGTCATGTCAATAACACCACCTACATAATAGGGTGGTGGTGTTCTTACAAAAGTGACATAAACAACACTTGAACCATAATTACTACGCCAATCGATATGGCACGTGCAAGTCACTAAGGAGACTTAATAAGTCAGTAATCTAAGTACACACTGAATACTGAACAGTACGAAGCAGAGTATTTCAGGACTTAGGTTGTGTTGTGTACTGCACAAAATGTTGTCTACAGCGAATAATTACCGTTACTCTCCAGCACCATGCACATACGACGCCGAAATTTGGATTGAAGCAGTGTTCAGTGTAGACTGATCCATGAGAGAAGGTTAGTCTTCATGATATCCTACACAAAATCTTGACACTTGAGAGTGTTCAAAACCATTGATTGTCTCAGTAATGGACAAATTGCTGGTTGTCCTCATGATGTCCGCTGCTTTAGGACAACCGCAATTAACAAAGAGGAGTCAGGATGACCTCCAGCTGCTGACCAAACTGACCAATGAGATTCTGGTGCTGCCGGAATACTCCAACTGCTTCGTCCTGTTGTCCCGAAACGAAGTGAACGGCAGCCATCATCTGAACGAATTCATCGAAGGTCAGTGTGAATCTTACAGGCCGTCAGTCCTCTTCAACGAAGCCCATCCCAACCACGGTGGCCACCTGAAGACATGGGACCAGTACTGGGGCATATCCAAGCCGGACCAGCTGTACTCGTTCACCACCATGCCTCCGGAGATGAAGACGACCACCTTTTGGTTCGGTCAGAACTGCACCTTGAACCTCTTCGTCCTGGAGTCTCCAGAGATGCTGGCAGACCAGATTGTCCATACAGTTCCGTTTGTCAGGCTCAGAAACCTGCAGGATCCCTTCATCTTGCACTTCAAGGAAGGGGATACGGAGAAGGTTCTGTACCAACATCCTGCAGACCAGATCAAGTTCAAGATCGCAACTAGCAGGTGAGCACGTACAGGAAAAGCTTCGCCAGGCGGCGATACTTGTGCTTCTCCATTAATTTCCACCACTGCACTCTTGGTTCTATTCTCAGGAAAGACGACTACCTGACCTTGCAGACGATCTGCTTCTACTGCCTCGAAGGAGGTCACCCCACAACCTTAGACCTGCCAGAGTATCCAGGTCCTATCCGTGTCGGACCACACCTCTTTCCTGACATGACAAGACACGTGAATGGGAAGATAATACGTTTTCCTTTCTATCAAACGACGGACTACAAGACCGCACGGAGGAAACTAGAGCTGCTGGGACCTCAGTACCTGTCTGCCATTGACAGAGTAGTCCTGATCTTTGAAGATGTAAGGGGAGTTCGAGCGATTGTAATCGAGCCTGAAGTTCCCGATGGAAAGACGGACATCCAGATGCCAAACGGGACATGGTTGGGCAACATCAAGGAGATCCTGAGTGGCAGGGTGGATGTTGGCGTAGTCTACTCAATGACCAGCCAGGTTGTTCGCTACATGGACACGTCCGCCTTAGGTCTGGACACGTACCTTACCTTCGTGACTGCCAATCCTCGACAGAGCAAGAGGTGGATAAGGCTGAAGTTAGCGTCATCGTCAGGTCCCAAAATTGCGGCCTGCCGCGAGGCTAGCCAGGGGGCGGGGCGGTGGGGGGAAGGGGGGCGTGGCAAGACGAAAGCGTGCAGCGGGAGTCAGGCATTGAAAACACATGG
>JYFJ02006823.1:0-17941 GCA_000934665.2 Catajapyx aquilonaris
GAGTTATTAATTCATCTTTCGGAGGATGAAATGAACTAAAAGAGTTGTTTTAACTCCAGCGAAAGAGTTATTATAACTCATTTTTGGTAATGACCACTTTCAAGGTTAAAAAGAGTTAATTTAACTCTTATTTTTTTAGAGAGTAGGGCCATAGAAACGCCCACGACTTCCACTATACGATCTGGGAATAGGCGAACTTGACGCACAGGGTGAACCAAAAATACTTGCCCCGCGGGTTGGTTTTTATGTTATACTTTTAATGGCACTTTGGATCACTTGTGTGTAATTATATTCACGGCTCGTTGGCAGCATTCAATGAGAGAAATTATTAATTTGTCGTGTTATACAGTGATGCTATATATGAATGGACATGACGACTTTCAAAAATTAGGTAATATTGAAAATGTAAATTAACAAGAAGAAAAAAAAGGAGAGCGCTGTGTCGCAATATCAATATCAATAACATGGATTATAGAGCATAATTGGCGGCATCATTTATACACACCAGGAGGTCTTTTGCGTTTATTCCGAACAGCAGGACGTTAATTTATTTGCGGAATCGTGCTGATTAATAAACGTGTCATCATAATCCTATGCAAATATTTTACATGGAAAGCTTTCAAAAACAAATACCGGTATATATTGTGCAACTGTTGACTTGAAAAAGTGACATGCAGAGCTGATGTTAAGGTCAGATGAAGTACAATCTAATTATAATTTAGAAGCGATGTTTGCGCCACACTTTGCGACATTTACCTCTCTAATTGCGCTTTTCAGCTCTTGCCCTATACACAGTGCAAAGTTTTAGCTATAGGCGCCCAATCGCGAAATTGAGTTTGGCAATGTATTACTAATTCTCTGTTTACTCTGTTAGAGCGGAAACTCCAAAAGTTTGTTGTGCATTCGCTTACCGCACTTGCCAAACAAGGGAGAAAAGTGCATTACTCGCATTGTGCATGGCAAGCAACGATAAATAATCAAAAGTGCTTCCAATAATTGTAATTGGACGGAAGAAATTACAAATACATTTTTCGGTCAACAATCATATCTGGCCCACTTAATATTCGCTGAAACATTTTGGGTGAATATTGACATAATTGCAATTATTATTGTCGATGGCCAGAAACCAGAAACGAATAACTCGTGCAAGGTACCAGCCTTAGTAATTTGCTACACTTTTATAGTAAACCAACCTGTTATGCAAGTTCCATATAGGAGAAGTAGAGTATAGGGAAAAAAAAATCCACGGCAAGACACTGAACCAGTATAATTTTGAGCACTTGCCACGGGTACACCTTTCCGTGGGAAAAGGTGGTGCGAACTGAGCAGTTTGCGAATTTGGGGAGCGCGCAACTTGGGATATCCCCCCCTGCTGGTAAAGTAAAAGGTGGACGCCTGCGCAGTTGTGCACCACTGGAATCTGAGTCTCTCTTCGTTAAACTGAGAAGACTTCCCTTGCTCCTCAAACATCAGCCACATTCGTTTCCAAGCACGGCCTGGCTTCTCTCTTCTCCCCACCAACCAACCTCATCCACCACCTCTTTTCCTTGAACAGGTCGGACAAAAAAGGGGTCTCTGGAGCGAGAGACATCCTTTTCCAATAACCGCATGCACCACTAGACGTATTGATGGTTTTTTCTTCTTCTTTCTTCTTCTTCTTCTCTCTCTCACTCTTCCCCACCTTGCATTCGCTTTGGAGCTCCCGAGTGTGCATTCTTACAGTATATTCTTGCCAGACAGATTTACTAGACATGTTCCTGTTCAGATTCTCGGTTATATACTCTGCGGTCGCCATTGTTGCTTGGGCCTGTGCGAACGGCGTATATAGCATCTGAGCAAAATGTAAGAATTTTGAAAAAAACAGGTCATTTGGGATTAGCGAGTTCACTATGAGAACCAGCCCTCAAATAAATTGGGGCAAACAAATATTCAGGAGAATTAATTAAGGAAAATTTCAACGTGGTCGTATTAGTTATAATATATATAAGCAGAATATGGCAGTCGCATTTCCGGCAACATTATCTGTGCCTTTTTAGACGGAGAGGTTGATTTAGCTGAAGTGTAATAATTGTCAATAAGAAAGTCCGAGTTCCACATTCGGAGCAAATGTAATGTTTCGCTTTTGCCCGGATCATCAAGGGACACTCCACTCAAAATACAAGTTGATCTGTAAAAATCAGGCAAAAAATCCTGATTCCGGTGATACCATCCGTTTATCTCTGAGACGAACGGTAATGTCAGGGGAAGAGACGAAAGTCGGAAAAAATTCGAGGTCAGTTCGAGAGTGGCGCCGCCTGGCCACCTGGCCAAGTTAGGCGACGTTGGATAGTAGCGCCGCCCTTCCCAACGGGCACTAGGGGAAGTTGGCTTCGGACACAACCAGATCCCCACGGATCCCCATACCCGCAGGCAACTTATCCAAGTCGCCGTTGGGAAGGGCGGCGCTTTTATCCAACGTCGCGTCGCCTAACTTGGCCAGGTGGCCAGGAGGAGCCACTCTCGAACAGACCTCGAATTTTTTCCGACTTTCGTCTTTTCCCCTGACATTACCGTTCGTCTCAGTGATAAACGGATGGTATCACCGGAATCAGGATTTTTTGCCTGATTTTTACAGATCAACTTGTATTTTGAGTGGAGTGTCCCTTTAAATGATATATAGTTGCATTTTACGGGAAAGAATAATCCCGCGCGGGCTCTTTTGTGGGTGCTCAAAATACGCTCGTACAGTATCACTGTGCATACATGCCCTATACTGTATAAATGCCTGTAGCATGACAGATCTGCAGTGAAGTGTTTTGTTGTACGTTGCCTTGTTTTTCGGGCATTATTTTTTGAAGCGGGACGTTTTAATCAGTGTGAACTTAATTTCATACAGTCGGCCATGTGCTTCACTATTCCAGTGTTACTTACTGTACATGCATTATTTTAATGCTTTCTCACAATGTTTGTCCTGCTGTAAAACCAATATGGACAGTTTAGCGTTTTCATAATAATATACCTATACCGTGTATACTGTATATGCATGTAATATTGACCCACATAAGAACGCCACACAGTAATAACATGACGGTCATCACCCAAACTGTCCCCGAATACTACTGTGTGAGTAATGTAAACCTAAGGTATAACATCATAGATATTAAAGGGCAACCCATATACCCTTTAATATCTATATGGCTAGCATGTCACAAGATATGTCCATATACACTGCAGTGTTCCATGCAATTTGACACGAAGGAATTTAAAATAACACATGAAATAAAATAATTAATATACCACTTGTCGCCTCACCTTCAATATATTATACAGCAGTTATAGTGAGTTACAAAATAATATCGTTTAATATTTCAATGGCCCGCCTAAAAATCCGAAGGTGAGGTTTCAAGAGGTAGTCGCAATTATCAAGTTTTTCGCCGATATCGATGTACGCTAACTTATGAAACACGCGGTGTAATAATTGTTATTGCGGTGGACAATATTATTACTCTAAATCAGCAGTGGTTCCGCACCCCTTTGAAGACAGTTGGTCCTTGTCTCACCCCCTATACCAGGAGTGATCGATTAAGTTCGTAGTTAGAGGTGCACCTTGCTGACGCCCCCAGGTTAAGAACCGCTGCTCTAAATGCTGTACTTTAGGGAGCTCTTTTGTACCGTGAAAAACTCTTATTAGTGCAAGGTGTTTCATGTCGTCTTCAGGTCTAAACTTTGCAGCGGTCTGGCATAACAATATATAATATGCGACATGCAAGTGGAATGAGAGCCTGTATGCTAATTGGACTTGACGGTGCATCATGCTGGATGCAGAATAGGACTGAAGTAATTGTACTAGTTTATACATATAGGCCCACCCTATATAGCCGACATTCTGTGTGGAACTCGCGATTTTCCTGCTGATTAACCCGAGGTTCTGAGGAATATGATTACTATTTTACCGCTTGCTGCATTCCGTCAAAATCCGGTCGTATTACAAAGGCGGTATATCGTAAAAGGCGCGTGTTCAGGCGGGGCTGGCTTCCGTGCTGTATATAAAGGGAATTCAGGCATGCAGCCGGAGTAATGAGAAGAAAGTCGACGACGGTATATATATAGAGAAGAAGTTGCTGCGGAAAGGGAGGGGGGGAATGAAATCCCTTCGGAGCTTGGAACTAATCAACCGAGTTTCAATCGGGAAGTTCTCGGAGACAGTTCCTGCCTGAAGGTGCTGGATATCCACAGCTATGAGATGTGCAGTGTATAGTTGGCGTTCGGAATCTCCAGAAGGCAGAATTTGATTAACTGGTGCCGAAAATATGGACCGCATTATGCCAACTGCAACATCACAGGAAACCGTCCTTTTATTCGTTTTGCCAATGTTCTGTGCAGTCAGGCACCGAATGAATGGGCGAGCTGGCTAAAAGCTATATCCTAAAAGTCCACATTTGGCACTTTCAGCGGAATGGAAAGGGCCCTTTTGCGTGCAACTCAAGCTTTCGGTAACTGCAAAACTTCCGACTCTGTCATGTTAATGTGCCCCCCCCCTCTGCACCATACATATATGGGTATTGCATCAGTATGTACAGTTGTTTTTTTCTCTCCCTGAAAGTGCTGTCTGTTAAATTATTATTTAGCTGTTGCGTCATATCATTCACTGTACAAAATGTCACATCATTTTTACAGCAGCCTATACTGGCTATAGGGACTTGTTCAAACAAATGTAACATGCCGCCACTTCCACAAAATGTGCATATTTTTCTAGTCAAAGGATGACATTATAATTATGTGCAATAGTAGAGTAAAATACAGCTGTGTTCCTTTTACTTGACGTACAAGCACGAGACGGATCAAATGAAGGTTTATTGGCCGCAACCTGTGGTATACGTCTTTCTGTTTTGTTCTTCTAAAGCTGCTCTGGGTTTCCATTAGCGCTCATTGTTCAGGACCTGCCTTTGTTGACGCGGATAACAATATTGAGTCCAATCCTGTCTTTCGTGGTGAAATACTATAGAGATGAGGCGGATCAAAAGACTGTCATTTTAGCAATATCCCCCTCGCAATGCTTCTGCTGAAAAATAAGGTGTAACATGACGTTACTTTGTTGCCATTTTCTCTTTGATCATCGTCATGCAAAATAGGCTTGTGTGATTCTCATTTTGTCACGCCCCATCATTCCTGTCGCGTTTTATTTCCGCTTGGAAGGATTTTAGACAACAAAAGGTTTCCCGCACTCCTCCATAATATTGAAATAACGAGGGTCCCAATTATAAGCCCACGTGCTGACCTTGTTTCCAAAATATGCCATTTTTGTGTGCGAAAGTTGAAACTGGCTGTGCATTAAACTGCCTATACAGGAAGCTTGCTTTTGTGACAGGCCGACCGCTGTGGTTGCAAAAGACCCAAACCAGATTATTTTGCAACGATGGAGATAGTCTCATATTTCTACTGTAATTAACGAGAGAGAGATACCTGGGCTGAAAGCCATTATAGCTGTCTCTGGAGGTACACAACGAGTAACAGGTCAGTACACGTTGGGCTATTACAAGTGTTTATTTCCCATTATCATACACTATGTACAAGCTTGAGAAGGATATTTATACATGGTGGCGCACTGGGGGGGNCAGAGGGGGGGGAATTAAGGGTCTTAAAAAACCCCAGCGACCAGTTTGAAAAGAAGCAACTCTTTTGAAGGTATACAGTGATATCCACGTTTTCTTAGTACGATTGTTGATTGCTTCTCTTTGAGACTGGTTGTCAGGGGTAAATAATCCCCATAATCTCCCCATATACCGACTTCCATGAGAGGCAACTTAACTTACTTAGTATAACCTGTTCACAAAACGAGATCTGAACATGGGATGGACCAGGCTGTGGTTGCATTCTGGAACTTGCTTTCGGTAAGTGCACGTGTCCGTCTTGAGGTCGAACACGAGGTTGCCTGGACACTTGTTCTTGACGGCAATCCACTTGTCGCCGTCCTGAACACACTGGTAGAACACGCTGCAGTCGTTGGGGTCGCGAATGTAGCCCTGACCAGTGCAAACCACACTGGGAACAGTGCTGCTGGCAGGTGGGTGCTGAAATCGCCAAGGATTACAAAGAGATATCATTAAGCTGTGTGGGAAATTATAATGTTCAGCTAATGTTGGAGGGTCGTAATGGATGCAACTAATGGCTTTGGGTGCCACTGGGGGAATTCATTCTCGAGTATGTAAGGCGGAATGAAGCCTATACCTCGGATGTGGGTCCTTCGGTAGGTCCAGACGTAGGCTCATAAGTGATGGTCTCTGCTGTGGGCTCCGAAGTGGGTTCAGGCGGGGGCGTTGATGGCAGCGTGGGTGGAGGCGGGACATACCCGTTGAAGGCATCCACTATGGCATTGACCAAGTAGTACTTCTGCCCGTAGCAGCTTCCGTGGAAGTCGTCAGTGTCCAGGGACCAGATCATGCCTCCTGCCAGGTTCTTCTCCTTGGCTATCGCAACCTGAAGCGAGATTCAAAGGGTTGCATGATGTGTGTACCAGACAAATGGACGAGAATTATTGGGGACAGAACAGACGTGGGCACAACGCGCATGAATTGCCTTACCTTGACTTGCAGAGAAATCGGGTCGTCGTAGGAGATCCACTGTCTGCTTCTGTAGGCGTACGGGGCCAGGTAGTAAGGGTCCCTGACCACAATCCAGCCGCTCTCCTGGGTCAGCTTGGTGCAAATCTGTGTGGGAGGAAAGGAAGGCGTTGTTTCTATGGGGATATTCCTCGAGAATAGGGGTCGGGGGAACAAAACCAGTAAGGTAAAGCAGAGACATGCCTCGTTGAATCCCCAGGTGCCAACTGCTCCAGTGAATGGTCCTGGATCTATCCCGATGTAGGCTGGGGCTCCGATGTCGTGCTGAGTTGGGTCATTCAGAGTCCAGCCGCGACCGTAGGCTGCCATTCCCAGGACCAGCTTACTCGGAGAAGCTCCGTGGTCCAGCCAGTAGTTGATGCTGTAATTCTATATCGTATAGGAAACGAAAATGAAAGGTCGAGTACATGTGACGACATGTCGACAGATTTTCAAATTCGCAATATGAGACTGACTAGGTTGAAGATCTGGTCAAGTGCAGTGTCGTGAGGCCTCTCGTACACGGGCGTGTTGATGCCCGTCTGCTGCTCCCAAGCACCGTGGTAGTCGTAGGCCATTACGTTGACGTAATCCACGGACCTGCAGTCAAATCGGGTATAAGGTTAAAGGTCGCGAACGAGCGGTACTATATTTGGCGCTTTTTATTGTGTGTACTATATACTCACTCTGCTATAGATTTAACATCGTAGGCGGTGTCTATTGTTTGCTTTCCGGCCGATACTGCAGCGGTCAGGAGAAGTCCGTGCTGGTCGAATTCTGCCCGCAGTTCTCGCAGTAATTGGGCAAAGTTGGCCTGAAAACAATAAAATACATGTGAATAATGCATCTGTAAGTAATATATGTAATAACGAATTCGCACCTTGTCTTCCGGTTGGCCTCCTCTGTTGGCAGGGTACTCCCAATCCAAGTCCAGCCCGTCAAAGCTGTACTTTTGGAGCCAGGCTACCACGCTGTCTATGAAGATTCTTCGTGAGTCAGAACTTGCGGCCATCTACGGAAACAGCGAATCATATATAGATGAAGGTGAGAGAGTGGTGTCAATAATATACCTGAGAATACTTCGTAGAGCCCTCGTTCCACCCTCCAATGGCCAGGATGGTTTTGAGAGCAGGGTTCGTCTTCTTCAAGTTGTTAAATCGGATGTAGGCACCTGTGTGTGAGAGGCAAATTATTGTTAAAAATTGCGATCAGTTATAATATTAAGGAGCGGTTTACATCTGGTGTTATGCTCGCTATTTTTGAAGGATTCCCGCTCATGCAGATTGGGATCCGTGTAATTGGGGGGCCACGGATTAATTAGGTCGCCGGAGTGCGTGATGGCGTCCCGACGCCCTCGACGCCAACCGGATAAAACCGGGGGCCTAATTCCCTGTCCATCACCATTTGCCTCCTGGTCATTCACACTCCGCATTATCTCCGTGGCCCCCCCTTGTTTTCGGCTATAGTTGGCACGTGCGGGTTGAAAAGGCCGCCCCGTGTAAGACAATATACGGTGCAATGTGAGGGCCGAGTGCATTCACATTCTTGCGTCCTCTTTGTTGGCCATGTGTGCTGCGGTCTGTAACTGTAGCAGGTCCTTTCCGCACAAGTGGTGTCAAGGGGGGTTACAACAAAGCGTAACTATAGATTACAGCGCGGTTGTTGTTTTTTTTTTCAAGTATTTTAATCGGTGTCGAGTTCAGCCGGAAAATTACGGCTTGATCAGCATGGGAATTTCCTAAACGCAGCGGGTAAATTTATAAACAATCCGCATTATAATAACTTAATTAGTCTCCAGCCAGCCAGTAACGGCATTTTATCGTCAGAGGCTAACAACGTTAACGGCAATGGTTCCGCTTGCCACAAGTTATTATCAGACATATTCGCGGCCTCACGAATAGCAATGCTTCTGTTATAGCAACAAACGGTACATTGAAGTGTACTTGCATTACACTGAGATTATTTTTCACTCCTTTCCAGACAGTCGAATTAATGAACCTGTGTTTCGGACCCCCCGAATAAGCCACAAACGCAGCTAATTTTCCCAGGGCTGTCGCCATATATGGAGCTTGGTAAAATCAATCTGCTTAAATGTGCAATCCGCTGTAACATGTAACAGGTATATATGCGGAGATATACATAGGGCAGTTGCATAATTGGTTTTCTATAATGTCCACGGCATGGGAGTAGATCGGGGCTGATGTCATAGTGTTCGGGGGAATAATTCCCACTGACCTTTGCCATAGTTATCAGGGAGGTCGTTGTATGGGTCCAACGACATGATGGTGTTTTGAGGGCTGAGTCCGGCGAAACCGTACGTCACGTGGGTGCACAAGAAAGGGTCAATGTTTTCGATGTTGTAGGCTCCTGCCCCAGGTCTGTACGTGGCCCAGGTGCCCACGTAGCATATCATCACATATTTAGCTGTGGAAGGAAAGCGTAATTAATTTAGACCCAGCAGAGACAGTGTATAGAATTAATAATGTATAATTTATCTGCGCGCAGAACATGCCATATGTGCATAACAGTTCTGACTCACCGTGTGTGATGACGGCCACAGAAGACAGAAGTAAGCATAGGGAAATGAGTCTGGTTGAATCCATGACGAGTGTCTGCGAATGGTTTGGGGTGACGGAGAAATCATTAGTGCAAACCACAAGGCTGCGTATATGTGAAAGGAATTAATTTCCCCTTGAATATGCGTGGGGCGAAGAGCAAAATAATGAGAAAGCCTCAGTACTCACCTGAGATGGGAATCGGGGAAATCAAACAGCCCAGCGCACAGCAGCTGGCCTCAAGGGTTTAATTCTACTCTGCTGCAAGAGGCTTTTACGCTTTTTTTTTATAAGGGTTGGCCAAAAAAAAAGCGATAAGGTTTTTCAATGAGACATGCAGCATCGCAGGTGCTGGGCCTAAAGGTCACAGCCTTCGATGTTTGTGCCGCTTTATCAGGTAAGGATTAATACGTCACTGATACACTTGATGAGATTAAGATCAGCAATTCATGTGTCGGGAAGTACAGTACAACGTGCATTTCTTTGTGTCAGTAATGCGCTCTGGGCCAGGTTAAGAAAATATTAAATACAGCGATGATGGATTATCATCCTTGATATTGTCTGGTATTGACCGGTGTGTTTTTTTTTGGTGTCGTTATTGTATGATATATGCCTTTATTTGCCAGGTGTTGAAATGTTCTCTCCCACGCGGTTACATCAATCATGCTCCTGACTCACGAGGGATCGATTAATAACCCCCCTACTTCAGTGAGATAAGGTGATAACCAGGATGTCGCTGAAGGTAATCAGGACCGCATAGTGACACATCTAATGCGATATATAGGGCAAGGAGTTGGAGGATTAAACGACTGGCCTACATTTTGTGCTATGAATGCGTATTTCATCATCATCATCATCATCACCACAGTATAGACATTACCTGAGACTGTTTATAGACTGAGTGTCTAACTGTATTAGCGGGAACTAAAATGAGAGCCATCCGATTATACTCGTTTGTACAGTACGTCCATATGTTATTCAAAGTTAATCAGATATTTTACATTACTTAGTTAGTACAACTGGACATGAGCGTAGTTCGCAATATCGTGATGTTACAGGTGCAGAATTGCATAAGGCCATTGAAGGAGCGCAAATAAAGTCTCAGTTTGCAACGATTCATTTGTTAGAATGTAACATCAATCGTGTCCTCGACTGCGGGACTTTTGAGAGCTGTTTTTTTTTTCTTCTTCTGATATATGACCTACATCAGTTCCCTGGAATGAAATTCGGAAACAGGAATCAGCCAGGCATTTTGTCTTTTGCAGGCAAAAAAAATAATAACAAAATACATCTGCAACGTGAGCTATATTGCCGATCGCGAAACTGCAGTCATTCATTATTTGAGATCAGAAATCGATGTGGCATTTGCGTCAAACACACCGATCTGGTAGCGAAAAAAAGAGTCATAAAACCGAAGGGTATAGCGCACATGAGATCAATGCATCAGTTATAAGGGATTAATTGCTTGCGAGATGATTGATTCGTTGGGCTACAGTAAATAAGCCTAGGTCAGTTCTTGGCAAGCTTTGGAGAGAAAAAATGGGTTGTGTAATATAGTTCATAATATGAAAGAGGAAAATTTGAGTGTTTCTTGCAGACTGTTATTTGAACGATAAAAGGTATACCGGTCATGTTGTCGAAAGACTCTGCCTGTTTGTATAGGTTTTTGTGTTTGCTTTAATTACAGATAAAACTTTGCTGGATTGTGTAGTGTAAACACGTGATAGTAACAAGTCTGCAAAGTTGCAAGCCTCTTGTAATCACACCAACCACTTTAAGAGTTCATCAGGATTTCAGATTACCGAGAAAAGCATTCCACTGAACATCATTGGGTACACGGGATTACTTAAGTTGTAATGTTTTGTGTGTATCCCGTCTGCCCCTTTGGCGATCCCAACCTGTCAAGATAGATTTGACGAGTTCAAGTTCTTGCTGATGGATTGGGTGAGAGTGCGACACATGTCGGCACAGTACGTTATTTGAGACGTATATACTAGATAAGTCGCTAATTCTTGTAGTAAACACTTGTTTATATTATGACAGTCGAAGTGTAAAAGTAAACATTGCGTGCTCCAAGAGTTGAAAAACAGTTTGACCTTTCAAGGTGTGTGCCGCCTGTGCCTTAGGGAGAACTTGTGGGCTTCATGTAGAAGACAGTGCTCTCTCAAGTGTGTAATGCAGCTAATTAAATGAGAGGCTGGCTAAAAAGTGCAAAGTTTCCTGCCAACTAAGAGCAGTTTGAACGTAAATGAAATCGCGAATTAGGGCGAAGTACACCCTCATCCTGATGGCATGTATATACGTACTTTTCTCATTAAAATGAGGTGCTCAGGTTACATATGTTAATGTTGTAACATTATGACTTCGTAAGGCTCAAGACTCAAGAGTAATAATTTCCCACAGGTACAGTACTAGAAAAAGCACAACTTCTGCTGTAATGATTGGTGGTTTTATCATGCATGACTCCGCCTTTATTTCTACTTTTTGTAAAACCTTAGAAGGCAGAGCCGATTTATTTTAGTCATGCGTTTGGTTTCCTTCAATAAATTCGAGTGAAGCACATGCACAAGAACTAGGGGGCTTGTAAAGTCCTTGAAAGTAAATTCCGAAATACTGGAAAAAAGTGAGCCCTCGACTATACAAGTTGACTAATGAGACCAAACTCGCTGCTTGCTTGATGATCAAGTAGTAGTGCTGTTCTGGAGTTGAGAGCAAAAAGAGACGGGTTTTCAGTAAATCAAGTGGTAATCACATGCTGGGTGGAAACTTCTGACGAAACATGTTATATAGTGATGTGCAAAGGGGAGCTCGTCGCCACATGCTTCTTCATGCTGCTTTTCTGAGAAGAAATTATTGCATTTTGAAGTGTCAGCTGCACTGCAGAGATAATCCCAAAGAATGACAGTTATCATGCCATCGTCCGCTTTATTTCTGAGGAACATTCGTTGTTAACCTCCAAACCATTCGTGTTTTATTTGTTGGACAGTATGACCAGCATGGGGCAGTAACATTATGAGAATTTGAGTGCAATTATTTCCTTCGTGAAACCGATATTGCCAAAGTAAACTAACTGTAAGTAGAAAATATTGCAACAAGCACATGCGGCATAGAGGAAGTGCCTTGTAAACATAACGCACTGTACTTTGAAGCTATGTGCATCAGCAATATTATATAATCTTATTACTGCAGTTGTGCAGCGTTGCTTACTCAGCTTTGGATATGAAAAGTACTGTTATAGTGAGCGGAGCAGAAATTTTCTCACTAATGCCGAATTAATTCAGAGTGTAATAATTGGTCGAGGCAATGCAATTTATGCTTCAGTACACAGAATTGACTTCCCCTTTTTAGGCAGTGCTCTCTTCATTACATGGGTTTGTGTTGCTGCTATATACTGTGACCTAATTGGAATGCTCAAAGCAATGTGTCATAAATTATAGTTATTCATATAGAGATATTTGCATTATGATGTAAGCCACCTGCTGCAACGAGACGCACTGAAGCAATATTTATATGTGCATATTCCAACAACATGATGACGGTTTGTCTGCTTTGCAAGTTGCTTTCATGCCTGCGGCAGTGTGGACGAAGTAACAGTGATGCTGCTCTTTATTAGGAAGTTGAACCACCATTGTTCTTACCTTCATTGTTTTCCTTGTGACATGAGAACCTTAATTGTATAAGATATGGGCAAGTTATACTACTATAGTAAGTTAATTAGTGAGCCTGAGAAAGTGCACATGAAGATGCTACAGGCGAGTTTGGTTCATTATTGGAGCGGGTAATGGCAGTAAAGACAAACCGATACCCTATAATATGCACTCTGCGAAACCGATACTGTGCATCAGACACACGTTTTATATACCGGGCCCTTGATGGAAGCTTGCATGGGTGATGGTGAGGTGATTAGTCGCCATGGAGACTGATGTATACCGCCTATAGGGAAAGAGAGGATGCGGTCAGGTCGTGTCGTATATCTTGTTCCTCAACTTCACACCGAGGACGCACATATATACAGACGCAATGATGGCATATATAGGTAAAACGAGGCATTTTATTTGGTGCAAATGCTATATCGAGCGCAAATTTATTTAACTCTGGAATGTACATGCGATAACAGTCGAATACACAGTGTGAGTGACTAGAGATGGATGCGAGGCATGTATATATTTCGTGTTTTTTATTAGGACGAGCAGGCAGGGACCTGGGAGGGAGGGACGCAGCTCTTGCTCTCGTCGTCATAGGCCAGGTCTCCGCAGTTGTATTCGATCTTCTGGAACGATCCGGACCCGTTGGGGACGCACTCGTAATACTTGTGGCAGTCGTCCGGATCCGGGAAGAATCCGGAATGGGGGCAGGTTCCTGGGGGACCCCTTGTGATGCGGGTCTGAAAGGAGAACCAAATGGTATTTCTTTATATCGATAGAGAACCGGTATGGGGCTAACGGAATTCTCAAATGCTCTCAGGGATACTATACACCAGAATAACAAGATAATGGGATACTCTTCCAGGAAGGAAACCACATTAATTGTATGCAACAATATGATATGTAAAGTACCAGTAAAAAAAAAAGAGAGAGAAGCTCTTGTCAGTACCGCTGGATCAATTCAGTTTGAGGTTCGGGTTTAAAATTGGTTTTGTTGTCTCGACACGGTGGCATATCTGGAGCTGTGCATGTATAGTACGCTTACAGCACGTTCAAAGATATTGCTTTGTCATGAATTTTTAAATTTTAATCAACCCTCTTTGCATCATTTATGTATAGACGGGGTTTGTCCTAGCGACCAACTTTATAACGAGGCATTTCTCTCTCCTTTTTTTGTTTTGTTTCTGAGTATGAAAAGTCCTATAGCTATCCTTATTAATCGTCAGGTTCTGTATGAGTATTCGTATGAACAACATGTAAGTTAAATCAATATTTGCTCCACTTGCCATTGCTGTAATATTTGGCCAATTGCATTTAACAGCGTTACAGCTTTACTTTACAACATTTTAGCCTTCAATTTCATATGGTACAGTATGTTATCATGGACATCTTGCAGAAACAAGCAAACAAAACAAAAAATACACGGATTCCATATAAGCCACGTTCTTCATCTTAATACCCATACTGTACAAAGCTACTTGTGATGAACTGAGCTTGTAATCAAACTACTTTAAAATTCTTAATACAGTAATAGGTAGGCTCATAATGACGCTCGAATCGGTTAAGACATTAATGAAAGTTAAAGAGCTTGTGCTCTGGGGGCTTCGTCAAACTAAAATGGAAAAGAGTTCATCTGCTTTATATTAAGAGTGCTTCATACATGCGGGTGATGCAGTATGCAGCAGGTGTATCGCTTCATCAAAATACTCTGCGATCCGTGCGGTCCATCGCAAAAAATTCCGGATTATTTTTTCGGTCATGGGATTATCGGGGTGGAGTTCTCTTGGCAAGCAATTTTGCACCCCGATGGTGAAATCAATGGGCCGAAAATTCGGCCCGGAAATAATTTTACCGGGAGCTCGGGCCGGAAGGCCTCCCTTGAATTGACTCGGGAAAGGGTTAATGAGGAGGTAATAAATTGAAACCATAAGGAGAGCGATCGATCTCGCGGCTGATTGTGTGTGTATGAATGGCCAGGTTGCACATACATGCCCTGCTGGATTCAATCTCACATGCTCAATCGGGTTTTTGTGTGTGTGTGTGTGTGTGTGTTTTTTTTTATCCGACTTACCGGGGCGGTGGGATCTCGTGTGGTGGTAGGTGGGTAGGTCGGAGGGGTGATGGGGGTGTGACCTGTGTCCATGACCTTCCTGATGGTCCTGAGCAGAGGGAAGGTCTCTCCGAGGCACTGTCCGTGGAAGTCGTCCGTCTCGATGGACCACACCATGGCTCCTCCCAATCCCAGTTGGTTCAGGAAGTCGCACTGGAATAAGAAAAAAAGAATGATACAGCACAGGTTGTCAGACCGTGTGACAAAAAAGTTTTTGGCCCATTCGTTTAACTTTGCTGAGAACTCTAACTTTCCTTTCACTAACTCGATTTGTGCCTCCTTCCGAACCTATTTGTTACACCACGGCTGTCAAAGCCACCTCTTTCCGGCATTTCAAGTACGGGATGTTAACTTCTGGAGAGAGGTCGAGGCCTGATTTTGCACTTTCCATTTCTTTTGCGGCCTGACAGCGTCGTGTTTCCTGGTTTTAAGATGTAAGACGACCTGGGTTTTTTTTTTACCCCTCATCTGGATAAAGAATGTTCAACTTTTACGCCCGGAATAAAATTGGCTTGAACACACATCTTTAACATGCAACGTTTTCTTCACCAAATTAGCCCGTGAAAGAGAAGAAGTTATTTCGGGGTAATTAAGGGTGCTTATCAAGCTCAGCTCGTTATATGAGAGGCGATATCTACTTCTTGCAGCGTGTGTTTATATACAAGTCATGTATGTGAAAATAAAAAGGAGAGTGTGCGAACCTTGACCGTGATGGATTCCACGTCGTCATAACCGATCCATTCCCTTCCGTTGTAGGCGTATGGTGCCATGTAGTATGGATCCCTCTCCACGGTCCATTTGCCTTTCTCCTGGCCAAACTTCTCGCAGATCTGTATAGGGAAGAAGGATAGAAAAACAGCATATATAACATTAAGATACAGATTGGACCGCATAGTTTTGGGAGAGATGAAAATAATGACACATATTAAAACAGCTTCAATCGAGGCCTCCGCAGCAGCATCCGCCTCTTTTGTAAATGTTAACGACTGCGGATGCCATAAACGTTGTCATCAAAATGTGCGCATCATGATCGAGAGAGATTGCGGGATGCAGCAGGTATCTGTGATCTGTGCTCTGTTCAGCCTCGTTTAGTGGCTGGAAGGGGAGCCACATCATGTAATATTGGTGATAAATATTTATAGCTAATATTTTTGGGCAGCCAAAGGGAAAAATCTCTAATAATATCAATTTCAACTGTGTAATATCTGATTAGCACCCAAGTTAGCTGGCAGTAAAATCCAGCCTAACTCTCGTTGATAAGCCTGGATTTTAACAAGCCAAGATTTTGTGAACCGCATAATCCAGCTCAGTCGCGAAACTCCCATGTTAAATGTCCCGGAATTCTGCGCGACACCTAACCCAGTTTGGGAGACACAATCGATATAATATATGCACTCAGCGGCTAATAAGGCGACTGCACAATGAGAGAGGCTCTTGTTGTTTGTGCTTTCGAACCAAGGGAATAACCGAGTCTTCCGCGAAGAGTACAATGCGTGTGTATATATACAAATCGGATTAAGCTCGAAATCCCTTTTCATCCCGACGACTCTCATTACCGCATTTTCAGACTCGAATCTTGACATCCATTCAATTTCCCTGAGCGTCGACACGTGTCGGTTGCCACACATATATAGGATGGCAAGGTCAGACCTGATTTCACGGGCAGGCGCGTGCAAGTACCGGGTGTGACATAACATATACCTCATTGTATCCCCAAGTGCCTGCCTCCCTGGTGTATGGCCCTGCGATGATTGGCTGAGGAGCCGGGTCTCCGATGTCGTGGTGCTCCTCGCTCTGGAGAGTCCATCCCCTTCCGTAGAGGGCCATCCCGAGGACCATCTTCTCAGGGGGAGCTCCCTGGGATATCCAGTAGTTGACGCTGAAGTTGAGGTTGAAGGTCAGGAAGAGCTCGCTGGTCTCTCCGGGGCGGGGGAACATCGGGGTGTTCTGACCCGTCACGGTCTCCCAGGCGCCGTGGTAGTCGTAGGCCATCACGTTGATGATGTCCACGTACCTGGAGTACAATAATGCTGCTTTTATTTGGTAAAAGTTCCAAGCACGGCCTTAGACAGGTGTGGAAACGTGCTATGCGTAGGAAGGGGGGTTTCCGCTTTGGCGCTGGTGTAGTTCCCAAAAGTGGGTTTCCATAATAAGCCTTGGGTAGGAGTATCAGGCTGGCTGGTTTCAAGCGCGTGTGACATACTTAGACATTTCTGGGACGTTGTATGAGACGTCCATTGTTGGCTTTCCGGCTGAGACGGCGGTACTGAGGAGGAATCCCTTGGTGTCGAAGGCTTCTCGCAGCTCCTTCAGCAGAGTGACGTAATTGACCTGTCGAAAGGAAACATAGGGCATCCAATCACGCGTCAGCCTTCATTTCCTGCTGGATGCAAATCGCAAGAATTGGGAAAATTTTCCCAGAGTTTTTTTTTTGACAAAAGGCGCCGGAAAAGGAGAGGACTGCACGTCACTTCAATTCTGTTCAGCCCGGATTGCCATAACAAAGTTGGGGAGGTGAAGCCCACGCGCAAAAGCAAAAGGAGGGGGTCACGGAAGGTCAGGTTTCTCTCTCCTTATACTTTGTCAACCTCCCGTGCCGTAGGAAATGTGTTGAAAATGACGTTTAATTAAGGATATATGCGTGGATAAATACTAATCAGGTGAAAAGAGTTTCGGGGGGGAGGTCGAAAAGAGGAAGACACCCCCCTTTATATTCCTTTCGTCTTTGCAGACCTTCCCCGGGAGTGATTCATGGCTTCTCCAGCAGTGCCGTTCATTACCGTGCCGTATTTCGCCTTGTCCCAACTTAATGAGCTCTTTCAAGAAAGCTTCCGGGAACTAATAAACCAAAGTGACTCGGGAGGGACCCGTGTTGCCAGATTTTAATGGGGGATCATCCCTCTTCGTATACTGATGCGAATCAAAGCTCAGAGCTTGTCTCGACCATTTTTATGGGAAACTAGCAGGATACCCGGCATTGCTCGGGTTATGAAATACTTTTCCATGAGGTGTAAGTCATTGATTTGGTAGTAACCTTTGAAATAATTATGGCTA
>JYFJ02006824.1:0-17924 GCA_000934665.2 Catajapyx aquilonaris
TTCGTCTCCCAGAAAAATTGCTTATACCCTCGGAATCAGGATTCCTTGCCCGATTTTTAGAACACAACTTGTATTTTGAGTGGAGTGTCCCTTTAAGAACTCCAGGCCGAAGATACCCCCGTACATGAATGGGTCGAAAGCCAACGGCGATCGTGACAACCGGGGCGGCCCTGATAGTCGGCCCTGAACAGTTTCTGGCGTCTCCCATTCCCAAAAAACCTTGGGGCAGCCCAGGGGCGGCCACTGATCACTGCGGTAGTGCTGTCAAGAGCTACCTACACTCGAAAAACGAGCCCAAACGTTTATGCCCGATCCGCCGCCAGGTGGCAGGGCAAGCCATCTCCACGGTCCCTATACCCCCAAACGTGGCAATCCCCCCCCCACTACACAAAGAAATCAACACGCGTTGATTAGCTACACACTGTACCCCAGCGAAAGAAATATTTAAATTACAACGGAAAAAAGAAAATAATAATCGACAAATCTACGATCCTAAAAAAAAAACCCCAATACATATGCCACTATTAAAAGAAACCAAACCGACAAAATCACACTCAACTAATACTGTCGAACTACTCGCACTGGTCTGGCCCTCGCCCTCCTTTCTATAATGTCTTCCTCCTTCTTCCTCTTCTTCTTTTTTCATCTTTTTTTTCCACTTGACCGGCACAATTCACCATGCTCACATCACCAAAAAGAATTAATCACTTTTCATCACCTAATCTCTATCCTCACTTTTTTCATATTTTTTTTCTGGGGAGCACTAACATTCATTCACACACCTGTGACGCCAGGTTCTAAATTCCGACGTACACAATAGGTGTCAAGGATAAGGCTCTAGGTGGTGGATGGTTTGGCCCACGGTCATATAAGTAAGGTCTGGTCACTCCCACCCACCCCCTGCCGAGGCATTTTGCACCGGGTGCTCACCTGAGACCGCCATGAGACATTCGGAGGCCACGATATGTGGCGACCCTACCGGACTCAGGCTGAACTTCATAGGTACGAAAGGGTACGAAAGGTACGAAAGGTACGAAAGGGTCGCCACATATCGTTGCCTCCGAATGTGGCTCCGAATGTGGCTTTACAATAACAATATGTGACATTACACACCTCTCGCCAAGTACTCACCGCACTCCCCCTCATTCCGCATCCAGGAACAACTCATCCCTTTCCTCTACCGACAACTGCATCTGCATCACCCCGTCTTCTTCATCACCCTCCTGAAGCGCCTGCGACGAGTCCCCCGTCTCCTGCTCGCAATCTTCTTCCAGTCTCGTCATTACATGTTCTTCTACTCCTACCACTACTTGCTCCGGCATTTGCTGCCCCATCGCCCGACCTTCTTCCTCCTGCTGCACACCCCTCTCCATCTGGTTCTGTTGAAGTTGTTGAACTTCGATCGCAATGACCAAGCACGTTCGGTGACCATTCTCAACAGCCCCTCAGCCGTTTCCCCATCAGCCCTGACGCCCACTCTCGCCAGACTAATCTTCCTCTCTTCCTCCATCTTCCTTTTGTTGATGGCATAGATTTCTCCGTTCATCTATTTTATGTACGAACCAGCCGCCATGCAGTGCACTAGAGGAACCTGTCGCTCAACAGCCCCCAGCACAATCGGCGGACACGCCTCCCGCAGCTCCTCCATGGTAGGGCGCACGTACAGTACATAGTACCACGTTGTGCAGTATAGGCTTAGGCTGCGGACACCGCTGTCTTCTCCCAACAATGTCGCGGGGCACAGCCGTCCGAGTATATGGGAAGTCACGGATCCGGTACGTCATCGCCTCTCTCGACTCGTGCCCCTGCTTCTCCTGACCCTGACGACCCGTCTCAACATCTTGTTCTTCTGCCCAATTCGAACTTCCAGTCGAACTACGGCCCCTCCAAGCACCTCGCCCTTGCCCACGCAAAGATGCCATGATCTGCAACAAAACGCATCTGATCTTTAGCCTGATCACCAGCCCTTTGTCATAAAAATCCAGACTCTCTCCAGTCCTCCCCTGCGAACCACATCATCATCTGCGTAGAACTGGCTCTAGCCAGAATCCTTGCCAACCCATTTCTGAATCAGAAACGGCCAGTACCACTGGAAATGACACCACTTCCGGCAGCCATTGTAGCCTTAACTAGCAGCTACGGTATTCCTCCTTCTACCCGTATTGACGGCTTGGTACGGTGGCCAGTTATCCTAAAACCTCGCGCGAGAGCATTTCAGCTCCCCATAGACGTGAATGGCACTGAACAGCGGGGCGCTTCAAGCAAACCGCCCAATGTAACACTCCGCCTTCCCCGGCGTCAGTTTATTGACTCCCTTAAATCCCTTAAATCCAACAACACCGGGTCGTGACGGTACCAGACTTACCAGCACCCCACTGCGCCCTTGGCTATTCATCTAGTCTGTTTCGTTATGTGTCTAGTTTCCTTGACCCGGTGAAACATACACTCTTAGTCCGGTCACCTTTAATATCCCCTTTAGAGTTGTTTTAAAGGTGATCCGTAATGCGGCAGTAGGGAATTATAGGGGATTCGTTGAATAAAGGTGACAGGAGGAAGTAATTTCCGCATCAATAAAGGTGACGTCAATGTATAGGGGACAATGACAGGAGGATTTTAAGGTGACGCAGGTTTAGAGGTGACGTGCTGAGATGGGAGCTGCCGTGGTCACCTTTAAACGGGAAATATCACCTCTAAATCAAAATTGGCAGGATCGTGACGTCAGTGGTCACGTGACATTTTGCAAATGGCCGCTGCTGGACCAGGGAACAAGTTCGCTTCTCCCTGGGCTGGACGCCGGTGACGGTGACTGTGACTGCCACTCTGCCAGTGCTTGAGGTGAGGTTGGACAGGTTGGTGAGGAACGGGGCCGTGCAGACGGGCCAAGCTTAGCCGCTGCTGGCCGCGGCTGCGACGGTTCACACCCCGGTCGGTTCACACCTAGCGGCCCCCTAGCAACGCCCGGCCAGGCCACGGGCCAACTTCCTGGAAGTTGGCCAGGGCCGAGACCAGCTTGGCCCGTCTGCACTGCCTCAGTGGCCTGGGCCTGGCCCGACTGGGGATTACCACTGCAGTGTGCAGGTCAGTTTGGTGTGTTGCTCTCAGTGTTTCGACCATGCTTCCAAGCCGGGTATGTTTTTTGTCAGGCTTCCTTTTGTGTTCTCCTTGCTGTGTTGCACCTGTTGCGCGGCTGTTGTGACCAGCAGTTGACTGCCAGTGCTTGAGGTCAGCTTGGTGACACAGGGGCCGTGCAAACGGGCCAAGCTTAGCCAGACTGAATGGGGATTGCCACCACAGTGTCCAGGTCAGTTTGGTGTCTTGTTCTCAGTCGTTTCGACCATGCTTCCAAGCCTGGTATGTTTTTTTCAGGCTTCCCGTTGTGTTCTCCTTGCTGTGTTGCACCTTCTGCACGCCCCATTGTTGTGACCAGCTGTGATGGGTTTGAATTGGAGCAAGATTCCGGGCAAGCCAAGGATACATATACCATTACCCTTCTAAAATAAAGGGGGCCAAAACCGGCCATTTTGTCCCATAAATGTGACCTGATTAAAACTTTACAGGGTTCAACGGTACCTTTTATTTTTAAGGGGACATATTCCCTTCTAAAATAAAGTTGACAAAACAGGCAATTTTGTCACCTTTAAATAAAGGTGACCAACGGTACCTTTTGTTTTAAAGGAGCCATGTACCCTTCTAAAATAAAGGTGACAAAACAGGCTGTTTCGTCACCTTTAATAAAGGTGACCGGGCTAAGAGTGTACGACCAACCTACTCTGCTACCCGAGCCTCCAGGGTCTCCCAGGGCAACCGCAATCACCCAAACCCAAGCTCCAGGGTAACCCACCCACTACATGTGGTGTACGTAGGTACTCACCAAGGGATGTCTATAACATAGGGCCAGGATGACAAGCATCCACTTGAGCAGCGACAAAGTCCCCATCAGCTAATGGTCATAATTCGAAAATTCAAAACTCCCAACTCGAATCTTCAACTCATCGTTTGCAACAATGACGTTCACATCAGCCGCCCGATGGAACCACGACTCGTCCACACCATCCAATAGAGTTCACTCAACACCCAGATGTACGACCCACCATGTGACCCGCAAGCCAACATGAATGAACACATCAATCTGCATGTGACTTCCCTGTTATCCGTCCAGCTCCACCGGCACGAGTCCGCAGACAACACGATGCATTACAGCATTGACATACATAACCAAAAGTGCACAAATCGGCGTCCACCGATCCAACACTCAAGAAGCACACCTCCCCCATCTCGCACAGCAAGATGAACAGAGCCATACCAACCAATGGTATCCACCATTAGTTAATCCTGGATTAAGGACACATGTGTCCTTAATCCAGGATTAACTAATGGTTCTCACCCCAGCACTACAATCAAGGTCTACACTGGGCATGTTGCCCCTCGACCAGTGCTATCCCATCATCGACCAATGAGTACCAAAACATTGCAATTCAATCTACTACTATCAGTACTACGTGTGTTGCCCAGCCTCCAGGCAGCTCGAAGGTGATCACGTCAGCACCCAACGCCAAGCACATGACAACAACACTCCACACGCATCAACAACACAGCCAAGGCACACATCATAACCAGTGATAGAATGCACCGTCAGGTGTATTCCTCTGACATCATGTCATTCTTTCAACAATCATCGACACTCGACCAGCAACAAACATCAGCCTTCGCAGCACCACTGACAAGTCGTGATAGCCTAAAGCCGTCGGACCTCGCACAGGACAATTAAGTCCCCAAGTCAAGCGTGAGTAACGCTTTATGCTAACCACTCAACCCAACTGCATCAATCCTATGACTCATACGACCACCCCATGTAGTCAACACCACCTGACCAGGCATTGTTTGCAACGAGTCACTGCATCCACCAGTGTATTCCTCCAACAACACAATCTTCCACCAGATCTAAACCACTCAGCAACGTGAAAACAAGACTATACCATCTCTTTTCCCCATGGTCAACTGGCCATATACCATCCAGTCTTTTATTAGAGGCCAAATGCAACCTGCATTCATCCTCCACGACTGCCTCATGCCTGCAACATGACTAGACAGTCACATGCCCCTCACCGTACAGTACTCACTGCATCACTCAGGGCTCACTCAAATGGTGAGGCACTAACAGTCCCCATCAACAATGCATTTTTGGGCGCCACCTCCGGCTTGTTCTCCGAAGGACTATCCGATGCTAAAATGATCCACATTTTATCGCACGAACAGAAATAGCTCCTCCAGATTAGCATTCACTAATCTCAGATTCGCGTCAAGACTAGGGAGTCCTCTTCTCCTCCCTACAATTCGTCGGGAAGCAAGTGCAACCCCTTCCCGCCAAGCTCAACCCACTTTTCCCCTCCGCCATTTTGAGCGCGGGAGAGAAACCGTCCACGCTGCCGCGGATTCCGCAGCAGCCGTAACCACTGCAAGTGCTGTAGCCCTCTACTACGCACCTCTACTTCCTACCACAGGCTTCAATACTGCATACACCAGCATTCCCTTGCAACCTGGCTGTAATGTGTCCACATTAAGGCCCATTCACACAGGCCGTCGACGGTTTTGGTTTTGGTTTTGGACCAATCCAGGGTCACCTCCATGAGTGCCTCCCCCACCTAGACAGGGTATTGTCTCTCCGCCATATTGGAGCTAAATCAGATAGGAAAAAACCATATGAAAAAAAGTTGAAAAAAACAAAAATGAATCGCTTCCCAATTTCCTATCCTGCTGCATGCAATCTAGCTCCAATATGGCCGCCCCATAAGGACTATGTGAAGACAATACCCTGGTTAGGGTGGGGGAGGCAACCATGTAGGGGACCCTGGACCAATCAGAGCGGGCCCTCACGGTAACCATGACGCGTTGTTTACGTGAGGGCCCGTTCTGATTGGTCCGCGGCGTCGACGAGACCAAAAACCAAAACCGTCGACGGCCTGTGTGAATGGGCCTTTATACTCTGCCTTACATTGTTGCTACTGCAACAATGCCTCATCGACACTGGTCGAAGCATTGACCCACCATGCCGATTACTCCCATTGGTACGTACATTGTATCAACGTCAGTACTTTCGGACGATCGGTACCAGCCCGATCCGTACCCAGAATTAGCATCCGCTAATCCACGTGCACCCGCTGCAATACCACAGCACCCGTACTACATTCCGCAGCACCACCGCGGACCTGCTTGAGTACTTACACTCAACAGCATCCTACACTAACTTCTCCTCCGGATTAGCACTAGCCAAACCAAGAGTCGCGTGCTGGCTTGAAAAACCACCATCCTCCCGCTGCACCGCCTCTACAAACGCCGGCAACTGACGAGCACTCCGCCCGCCAAACTCGGCCTCATTCTCCCCTGCGCCATCTTGAATAACAAGATGAAACAACGATTTCCCCCCCCCTTGTGCATAACGCCATAGATGTCCAACTCCATACTGTAGTTAGGCACTATAAAAATCACGCACGTTGGGCGACATAAATGTCTGCTGTTATCGGACAGTCATGCACACGGAATTCCTGGGTCTGTTGGTGCATGCACATTCCAGAACTGAGCACTCACCCACCGATCAGTGTTGGCACCAACGCAATGATTGTACCCATCCCAGGTGATGATGCCGGGTGATTTTGGGCCGATTTCCAGCAGGAACACGGCGATGCCTCTGGATATTCGTGACGATTATCACTGAACCGGCGTGCCTCCCTCCACCATCACTCCTCGGTAATCCGTTGCGACTAACGGACACGGACAGATGGCGCGCATACTGAGCCACGTGGCTGCCTTTTGCCCAGAGGGAGCTGAGAGGGAGAACATTTAAATTCTTGTACTGGCCAATCGGTGGTCTTCCCTCTCTCATATCTTTAAAATATCTGAAAAATATCTGAAATATTGAACTAAATGACTCTCTCGGGGGGGATAAGTGATTCCGATCTGGCAACGGGGCGCCACCTTTAATTTGGTCTCTCGAGATGTGGATAATTTATTATCACTGTTTAATCTCTTATTCATCTTAAAATCGTTCAGATATCCCACAAATTTCTGCGACATTAGGCTAACGCTAAATGATACTCTCGGTGTAAAGGTAATGGAGATCTGGCAACAGGGCCATTGAGATGTTGAGCCCGCCTGTTTCAAAACAGAGCAGAGGGGGACAAACGTAGATGCTCTCTATGATGACTCTTGAGGCCTGCTGGCACGACAAGAGGATGAGGGACCTTCGACCATCTCTCTCCATACATGCCGGTGCCTGTCACACTACATAGTAGGGTCAAGAACCTAAATTCCGCGACCATTCTCTGGCTAGTAAGGTTTGACGATCCATTTGACTTCCTAGGACCTATTAGAAGGTCCCTCGAAAAAATTCAAGCATTTTTTCCCACGGCCTCAAATCAAAGATGGCCGTCGCGTCGGCGCCTTTTTAAGGGTGGGAGAAAGGTTCCGGCTCTTATGGAGGTTGACATGTTAAATGTCGGGCCTAATAACTCCGTAATTACTGAACAGAATGACATGAAATTTTTGACACAACACGACACAACAACCCTTGTCACGGCTATTTTGAGCGAAACCTGTTTTAGGGATTCAGTTAATTATGAAAACCACGAAACTGAGAGGAATTTGAAGGCATGTGAGGAAATAATGTCCTGTGAAGAATATAAGGACCAAATGAGCAAAATCGCTCAACACACCAGTGATGTAGAATGCTGTGACGAATGGGGGAAAAAATAATCATGTCCTTTAGTGCAGTGTCAACAGAGTCATTAGAAGATAACCCCGCTCATGGAGATGCACATTTTCGGACATGTTAGCGTTTGGCATTATCACGTCATGCAGACTGAACCAATTGACATGCAAATTTGCATATGGCACTGGATAGGTTCCTTCATCCATGTGCAAATTTGCATGTCAATTGGTTCAGTCTGCATGACGTGATGATGCCAAACGCTAACGTGTCCGAACATGTGCATCTCCATGAGCGGGGTTATCTTCTAATGACTCTGTTGACACTGCACTAAAGGACATGATTATTTTTTTCTCATTCGTCACAGCATTCTACATCACTGGTGTGTTGAGCGATTTTGCTCATTTGGTCCTTATATTCTTCACGGGACATTATTTCCTCACATGCCTTCAAATTCCTCTCAGTTTCGTGGTTTTCATAATTAACTGAACCCCTAAAACAGGTTTCGCTCAACATAGCCGTGACAAGGGTTGTTGTGTCAAAAATTTCATGTCATTCTGTTCAGTAATTACGGAGTTATTAGGCCCGACATTTAACATGTCAACCTCCATAAGCGCGGGGACCTTTATCCCACCCTTAAGAGTGTAAGTTTTGATCCAAAGCACATAGAATCATGTACAATGGCACTTTTTCGGATTTATCGACCACGAGGATTCAGAATCTGACATTGGTTTGGCGTTACGACTTCATTCTGACCCTGAAATCCAAGATGAGCCATTATCGAAACATAGTGGGCTCTGGGCGTATGGGAGGCTCTCCGCGTTTAATTGTTCTGAACGGTATTATGACCTGCACCTGACAACCAAAGTAACTCTTCTTACCCTCCTAAATTTCGATTTTTTTGGGATTTTCTAATTCTGCTTGGCTATAGTGTTAAGAAAACATCACCTCCGCTGCTAATTTCCACGTTAGCAGGGTGAAAATACAGCCAAAATGTGATGTTCCGAAGCCACAACACCTGCATCCGGTCACGAGTCGCCGGTCCCGGTTGCCCGGTCGCGGTCGCCTTTCACCGCGTCTGTAGCGCTCTCCGGTGTCGCGAAGGAGAAGGGTCATCTCGCACGCTTTGAAGTCGAAGGCGATTATAATAATGGAGAACCTTGCCGCTGGCTGGAGACTGACCACATAAGCCACTCATCCCCTTGCTATCAACTAAGTATCTCAGTGACCTGACGCCGAGGTTACAGCGCATGCGTATACGACTGATGCGGTACGACTTCATCATAAACCATATCCCTGGGAAGGATCTGGTTGAAGCAGATACGCTGAGTAGAGCTCCTCTGAAGGGACCAAAGGAAGGGACAGAAGAGCTGGAATAGGAGGTAACCTCTTATATTTCCATGTGTATGACAGGATTCCCGGCAACCGATTCCAAATTACAAGAGATAAGGGAAGCCCAACAAGCAGATCTGACATGTCAGAATCTGATTCAGTACGTCAATCACGGGATGACCGGAGGAAAAACGGAAAGTCGACCCAGATCCAGCAACATTCTGGTCAGTAAGTAAGGAGTTGACTGTGGTGAGTGGTCTCCTGGTCCAAGTTGATAAAATCGTCATACCCGCGTCCATGAAAAGGGGAGTGATGGAAAGCATACACATGGGCCACCTGGGTATTACCAAGTGCAGAGAGAGAGCTCGTGCGGCAGTTTGGTGGCCAGCAGGTTTGTCAAAACAGATCGAGGATCTTGTTATTGCATGTCCTACTTGCACAGAACATAGGGCACAAAGAAAAGAACCCTAAATCTGCATGGAGTTCTCTGAGTCAAGACCATGGGAGAAGGCGGCGGCTGATTTGTACACCGCCCATGGTGCAACCAACATAATGTCAGCAGAAAACAGCAGAAACAATATCCGTCACAAGAGATGAGTCATTTCTCGATACACTGTATAGGTGAGTGTCAGTTTTAGAGCCTGTTTACTTCACTCATGTGCGTCATCGGCTGGTGAGAAGACGTTTTATTTAATTCTGGCTTCCCAAACAAAATCCTCTAAATAAGACACTGGTAGGAAGAGTGGGCTTCATTAAGGGGGGCACTACAGTCAAAATCAAGGGGTTTGTATAAAAAAATCACAAAAAAAAAACCATTCGAGACATGAAATTGGGACTTCATTTTCATGAATGTACATAAGTCAAAGACCTATTAGCGCCAATAATCGAATCACGTTCGTGTGTCGAAGGGCCTCCAGGGCCACGTGACGTCACGCCACTGTCGACACGATTTAGGACGCTGGAGTCAACCTACAACCGTCAGATTGGACCTCAGGCTTCCTTGAGCATGTAGTTTTCATTTGACCTAGATTTATAATTTTTGAAATCGTTGTAGTATTTTTTTGACGATTTCAGAAAGATAACTACAGTTTTGAAAAACATTTGATTAAAGTAAAAATAGAAGTAGTTCGAGCAGGCTAATTCTTTTAGGCCGAATGATAGCGTCATGTTTGAGGATAAATCTGGTGGGAAGTCCGTAGCTAAATTTTTGTGGCCTGGGCGATGTCGACAGTGTCCAAATCCGGCAAACTCTAACGTAACAGAACGATAATGCGATTCAAAAAATACGTTAGTGTCACACAGACGCTCTGTTATTGCCAGCAGGACCGGCGAAGTGCCTCCGCGTCCGCGCGGGAGCAGCACCTAATGGCGCTCATGCCAGCGGGTAGGTGGGGAGAGGAGGGGGAACCGAAAGTCGTTTCCAGGCAAGGTTGCCAGGCGTCCGCTCCCGACGCGCCAATTTTTTGAATTTAGGTACGCGGTTTGCCGTGTTCGACGCAAGAAAAGAAGCTTGATTTTTTTCACAAAAAAAATCGAATTTTTGAAGGGAGATGACTGTAGTGCCCCCTTAAAGGGACACTCCACTCAATATACAAGTTGGCCCCCCAAAATCGGGAAAAAAATCCTGATTCCGAATGTGCAATCGGTTTTTTTCTACGCCCAACGGTAACACGGAAAATCATATATCTACACACGTCGTCTGCTAAGAAGGGCGATACAACACCATCCCGCGGCAAACCGGAGAAGTATAGCGCGCTCAGTAAACAACTGCCGCGCCAGGCGCGCTAGGCAACACTAGCGCGCCAGCTTCGAGCGCTTTCGAGCCGAACCTGATGTGAAGGATGGCGGACCACAGAATGGTCACTTATGAGGTCTGGTCTGTTAGTGCACCCGATGTTTCGGAGGCCGGCTGTAGCTCTGACACAGGTAGAGTCCATCCCGGCGCCATCGCACCCTCGAATACGTCAGGTTTGAATTCGCGGGCAGAGCTGAGCCTGCTCCATTTCCCATTCCTGCCGACAGGCGGCGAGGGTGTCGTGAACAGTAGCATACGGTTGCAACCGTATCGCCAAAATACGCGTAATGAGCCGGTTCCGCTGGGGTCATCGTTCATCGGAAAAATTCATTATTTGGTGTCGTTGGAATCGTATTGTTTTGCCCGATTTTTGGGGGCCAACTTGTATTTTGAGTGGAGTGTCCCTTTGCCACAGTATCCACAGTAAATAGCTACAAAATAATACTGTATGACGATTAAATCCATGTAGTCCAAATTGTTGTCCAGCATAGACTACAATTTATACCTAGTGGCCTTCATTTGTTTCGCCACCTCCAGAAAATTGTTGGCTTGAAAGAACCTGCAGGGAGTTACCGAGGGAGGTACCGAAAGAATAAGCTTGACTGCAGTGGAAGATTAAATTTAATTGCGGTAGTTGACGTAATCCTTCCTTTCCGATGATATGGAATCCGATTTGAAATAATCTGTTAAGCCATATTCCAGAATGAATTACAATTTATTGATAACGGGGCCATGAATGAAAAATACTGTCAATGCACTAACAATGATTCCAACCATCGTAAGATAAAAAAATATGCACCGTTTTTCCCCCATGCAGAGTGACATTCACTTGCTGATCTTACTGTAGATATGATGAAGGTAATCTACGGCCATGCGCACTGCTTGTTTATCTGAAATGAGACGAAAAAATTTATGTAGTGCTATACTGCTATACACAAATACTCTGTACACTACAGTACAAAATCTTTTGAGTGGTGCAGGAGTGAATATGTTGTTGCTTGGTTAATTGCCAATATATTGCAGAGAGTAACAGGCTAATTTTCGAAGCCCGACTTAATCGCTATCACTTATTATGTAAGTGGCGTAAGCAAGGACCAAGTTATCCGACCCTCTTATAAAGGGTCTCTAAGTCTGGATTTTCCGACCTGAAATTTTGGCTCCTGAAACGTCCATGGGCCTCAGCAAACGACTCAGTTACAATCCCAAAAATTCATTTACTTCGGAAATAGAACCCCCATGCCGGTATTTTTTAAATGTAATTTTGATACATGGCCATTTTGATAATAGCAGCCAGTGGTTTATTCGGCCAATGAGAGGAAGTAAAGCAGTTATTTTGAAATGCGGCAAGTTACTTAAACTTTAAGGCTACGTGAAATCAGCCGAATATAGTTTCTTTCTAATTGAACCACCCTGAACAGTACATGTGGGCATTCAATTTCTATTGGTCTCTTGGTGGGGTATAAGGCCTATTTTTGCAAGCCTATATTGCTCATTCTACTCACCAGGATCCCCTTCTCCAAAATGCGCAACTTCTGCTTACAAGGCTTACACACTGCTATAAAAGTAATGGTAAACTTTAAAATTCTACTAACCTCTTTCTATCTCGCTGTTACCCTCGCCATCTGTAATGGTAATTAAAATCAACATAATTATCACAGCCAGAAATTACAATGAAGAGTGTAACCATGCTATCTAAAAGAAAACATTGCAATAATTATTACTTACCGCGAGATCCACGAGAGAGATCATGTAGTGCTGTAAAAATAGGGAAAATATAATTGTACATTCTAGATGGTTTCTAGGCACTATCCAATTCAGTAAATTTATATTCTTACACATGGTTACTCCAAAAACGGGGTCCCCTTGCATCTCAGGGTTTTCACGATCATCTGTAATAATATAATGTAAACATTAGGAATGAGCATGAGATCGGCAAGACACAATCTTGATATTGAAAAATCTCTATAATATTAAACCTCACAGAGTGATGTATCTACTAGCATAGTTTCTATAGTTTAAGATGGGTAGAAAGGAAGAACAAGGTTATGGATTCTTCGCCATAACAACCAATTGAAAGAGAAGAATTCAATTATTACATTCCATTCACGTGGTGAATCTTAGCTTCTCTTCAAACTGGGCGCTGGAGTGGATATTCCATAACTTTTTCATACCCCATCTGAACTGGGGAGTTGAACAGTGAACCATCTTGTATAATATTATGTGCACACACTATGCCTAAAAATCACTGTGTTTTCTGTGATGCCCTGCACATAGTAATTAAAGGATCATTCATATAATTATACGCGACTATATAGGAACACAAATCAAGCGAATTTCAGATAGTGTTAGAGCCAGAGAGAATCGAGTTCCCTGCCTTCTTGTAAAGTGAAGCTATTATCACAAAATTTTGAATTTTGTCCCTGAGATAATACTTCAGAACTTTCAAGAGAGTCTCAAACAATTATTACAAATTACAATGTCTTAAAACGGACAGGAATTGCAATTGATTGGCACATTGCATTGACGGAAATCGAATTGAATGCCAATATTGAACTGAATTGAGGGGATTTGACTTGAATTGTAAATTGAATGGAATGGGAACGAACGGGAGGAAATAACAGATTTAGTCGAATTATGAAGAATTTTAACCCTTAACTACGTAGGTGGGCGAAACACCTTTAACTACGTAAGTGGAGCCTGAGAGGCTCCAACGATATATTTAAATTTCTGCTTATCAACTAAATTATTATATTAGACTTTTCACATACAGAAAGTGCAGTTCAGATCATTAGGCTTCCGACAACGTAAAAATCACACGCTGAGTCAGCATATTCCGACAGGGAAAAATTCTTAATGAAAAGGTTACATCATGCTTGAGCCGCTCAGGCTTCACCTACGAGATATACCTAGAGCCTGAGCGGTTCCAGGAGGGACCTGTTCCTCGTTACGAATATTTTTAAAAACCAAAGAATAGGGAGCAAAATTTTTTTTCTTTCCTTTTCATGCTTAGGAAGATTTTTCTGACAAAGTCACGGAAGGACAGGGGAAAATAAAATTCAATGAAAAAGTTACATGCGTTTAAATAGTGCTTGGAGCATCTCAGGCTCCACCTACGTAGTTATGGTTGAATTGAATAAGATGTGAGTGCCCCATGAATTAATTTTTTAATAATGAATTGTGCCCACCCTTGCAAGAGACTAAACAGACGTGTATAACTGTATACTCCCATGCCTCTCATTTCTAATCTCATGTACTGTACTACGTCTGTATTGTAACGGTACGTCGGGGATTGGTGGGAATAACGTACAAGGGTGGGCTAATAACTAGTATATTACAATATGATACATAAATACAGTGAGAGGGAGTAGGAAGGAAGAAAGGAAGGAAAGGACCTGCATCAGGCAAAGGATGGGGTGGTGAAAAGAGGGCGAGCCCACCAGTCCAACTCCTACTTATGGAGTACTTCACTGTGGGGGTCAAGGTAGGGAGGGTTGGAAGAAGGGTAGCAAGAAGGACGCGGGTTCATGACCCGATAAGTCTATGGAGGAGAGGAGAGAGTGAGCTGGACAGGAAGGGACTAATTAGCAGGAGGGGGAAGGTGGGTGGTGAGAAAGGACCGGTATACACGCAGTGAATGACGATGTGGAGAGACCTTCGCACACAACGAGACTATGTGGAACCAGCAGTCCTTGCAACAGGGCTGAACTTACCGATGGCCGATATAGTTATGTAGTATACGCCCTGTGGACAAAATTCCCCTTCGAGCAATGGATTCATGGTCTCATCCCCGATTCATGACGTAAGAAAAAAAAAAAATCGAAAAATCAAAGTATGCCTATGAAGATCAGTCGAAAATGGTTTGTTCACGCCTTTAAAATCCCAAGTGCATCTAATTCGGTAGGGAAGAAATAAATGTGGAGTAGTTACCTTTAGTGCCTGTCTTCGGCAAACCCTTGGCCTTCTTCTTTGACGATTGAGCCCTCGCCTTAGTAGACGACTTTGGAAGTCGGGAATCATCACTGGCCTTCTTCCTCGGAGATTCGACCTTCACAGATGACTCTATAAGTCCTAAAAACTGCTGCATACTCTCGGCCTTCTCCTTTGCCCATTGGGCTTCAGCCTCCTTAGATGACTCTAGATGTATAATATCGGCGTTATCCGACAAAATAGCGGCCATCTTTTTTTGAAATTCGGTCTCAGTAGGTGATTCTCTAAGAATGTTGATCTGGATACCCTTGGCCTTCTTCTTACCCTTATCCTCAGTAGACGACTTTGGACGTCGGGAATCGACGATCTCCGGCGTACCACTAGCCAGCACCTTCTTTGAAGATTCGGCTTCAGTAGGGGACTCTGTAAGTTGGTTGATATTCTGCATACCATTGGCCTTCTTCTTTGGTGATTCTGCCTTAGTCACTGTAGGCGACTCCGTTTGTGGAAAATTGATGATCTCCGGCATAACACCAGCGCTCTTCTTTGACGATTGGGCATTCGCCTTAGTAGACGACGAAGGAAGTCGGGATTCACCACGTGTCCTCTTCCTTAGAAAGTCGGCCTTCATAGATGACTCTATAAGTCCGAAAATCTGCTGCATACTCTCGGCCTTCTCCGTTGCCCATTGGGGTTCAGCCTCATTAGATGACTGTAGATTTATAATACCGGCGTTATCCGACAAAAGAGTGGCCTTCTTCTTTGGAAATTCGGTCTCAGTAGGAGATTCTCTAAGAATGTTGATCTGCATACCCTTGGCCTTCTTCTTGCCCTTATCCTCAGTAGACGACTTTGGACGTCGGGAATCGACGGTCTCCGGCGTATCGGCCTTCTCCGTTGCCCATTGGGCATTCGCCTTAGTAGACGACGAAGGAAGTCGGGAATCACCACGGGTGCTCTTCCTGAGAGAGTCGACCTTCATAGATGACTCTATAAGTCGGATAATCTCCTGCATACCCTTGGCCTTCTTCTTTGACCATTTGGTCTGAGCCATAGTGTCTGGACGTCGGAAATCGACGACCTTCCTATTTGGAAATTCTGCCTTAGCCTCTGCAGGCGCATCTGTAGGTTGGTTGATCTCCTGGATACTCTTGGCCTTCTTCTTTGACAATTGGGCCTTACCATTAGCAGACGACTTTGGAGGTCGGAAATCGACGATCTCCGGCATACAACTAGCCTTCTCCTTTGCAGATTCGGCCTTAGCAGGCTCTGTAAGTTGGTTGATCTCCTTCATACCCTTGGACTTCTTCTTTGCCCAATAGGGTCCCTTAACAGAAGGCTTTCGACGTCGGGAATCGAGGATCTTAGGCGTCACATTGTCCTGCTCCTCTGGTGGTTCTGCATTGGCCTCTGGAGGCAACTCTGTAAGTCGAGAATAAAACATGTGCTAGGCGACTTGCTTCTCAGTGGATACTTGGAAGTCAAAATGTTACACTCTTCATTTTCTGTAAAATGTGCCCGAGCGGAAAGAAAGCGCAAGGGAAAGAAAAAGCTCCAGCTGGGAATAGACCGGCATGTTATGCCTTCAATGCCTTCAATACTGTAGTAGTCTACCAGTAATTAATGTAATAGCTTTTCAATGTATAGGTGACGGTGTGAAACTAACTGTAAGCCAAGTGTTGCATTATCAAAAGCTTGAAAAGGTGTGTATGTTAGACCAAAATAATTATTGAGACGACAAAATTGTTATGTTCCAAAGAGTGGCTAAGCTGAGGAGAGAGTGTGAGATTACAGGGTGAGGAAAAAAACGGCAGGAGTATAGGGAAGAGGTAAGCAGCTAGAGCAGGCTGGGGTATTCAACTAGTTTATGACAAGGTCCAGTATTTACCTTTCCTGGGCCATTGAAGGTCCGGACCACCCCCCTCTCCCCGGGTAAATATATAATTTTATAATATATATTCTATATGGTACCACAGGGTTCATAATATTCGAAAATAGAAACATGTGCAGCAAGGGTAGAAGGGCCTATCAAGACATATTAATACATTTTCGCCCTTTATGATGTCCTGTACAGGCGCGTATAGGCAGAAGAATTTCTGAGGGGGGGGGGGGGCATTTCGTATGTATATATNGGGTTTGGGGGGTTCAAGGTCACACGAGCTTAGGTGAATGTGGGAGATTTGAATGGGTGTGTATTTGATGAAATTGGTAGCACGTTTTCCAAAAAAGTCATGAATTAGTAATTTATCATGCTATTTCAAACTGTCCTGTATACGAGCGTATTGTTGCGGTCCGGACAAAATTGCGCCGCGGTCCGGATACGGACCGCGGTCCGCCAGTTGAATAGCCCTGCTAGAGCCACCTTTTATTTCTAAAACATATATTGTACAGTAAATCTGCACAGTGTATGCCTCAAAATTTCCATTTAAATATTTTCCACATACTCTGCGATGCCTCAAATCCGGCAAAAATACGCTTCCAAAGTATTTTCCTTTTTCAAAAAACCCATCTTGGCTCGATCTTCTTTCGAAAGTTTTTGATTGAACCGCCACCATATAACAACTTACGAGTCGGAAATAGCGTAGCGCATATGATGTGAACTGCTGGTAGCGCGTTTTATTTCTGACTCTTCATGGGTTGCAGGGGAAACCACAGAACGAAATCAGGTTTGATATTCCGAAGCCTTCAAACCCGTGCTTCAAACGATATGAAAACCAGCCGACTCGTGAGCAGTAGAGATAAGGGATGGAACTTATCTCGTTTGGCTCTCATTCAGGAAAGGCGGAAACTATACTCCCTCTCCGATTTAGGAATTTCACCGATATGCTTTGTGAAAGTCATGTGATGTCTTAAAAACCTATATCATGTTTTAATATTTAGACAATGGCCCTTTAAGATTATATTAATGCTTCGAAAAATCACAGTATAGTTCGATCTACATTCATTTAGGCCCTGTTTCACTGCCTCAAGCAAACATTTTCCAGCTGGAAAATGTTTCTTGGAGGCGGTGCACGTTTTGGTCTTCTCTCTTTCCTCAAAACTACCCTCATGTCACATAGATGGTTTTCTTCTTGTTTTGGTTGGTGGCACGTTTGAATTTGCCGCGCTCTCCTTAGCCCGTCCTATACTGACATCTTGTGTCATTAGTGTAAACCTCTTGCTTTTTTT